>BCLG01003572.1:0-49018 GCA_001602295.1 Zoysia matrella
CTCCCCGTCGTGCTCCGCCCACCTCCCCCTCCTCGTCTTTGCCTCCTCTGCTTCTTCTCCCCGAAGACGGCCAACACCCACGACGCTCTTCCTCGCAGCAACAACACTCCTCATGCCCTGCCTCCTCATGCCAAGCCACACAGCGCCCGCCGCCGGCACCTTCCCATCTCCATCTCGGCCGTGACAAGGCGGGCTCCCTCCGTCACCGGCCTCGGCTCTTGATTCATCCCGTATTTCCGTCACTCCTTTCGATTCCGCAGCCAAGGAAGCCCTGTGCCATGCCACCTGTGCGCGGGGTCAAGCGCCGCAGGAAGGCAGCGGCGGAGAAGAAGGCCGCGGCAATGGCCGCCGCCGCGGCCGGTGCCAACGGCATGCCCGCCGACTGGTGGGAAGGCTTCTGCATGCGGATGGCAGGTGCGTGCTTCCTCCTCGTGACCGTACATGATGAAGATTGGATTTGCGCGGATTGCCTTGTTTGTTTGTGTAGCTCCCAAGCATCAGACTTATGGCGATTGGCAGATCTAATTCGCATCAGAGCTGCATTGTGATGTTAATCTTGTGGTCTCGTCGATCGTGTTCGTCATAAATGTGGTGGTTTCCTTTTCTACGAGTTGAAGCAATGCCATCGGGCTGTTGTTCTCTCATTGCCTAGTGCGTCTCGTGTTGGTACTACTACTGATTGTAGTGTCGTGGTACAACCTTTTTAGGCAGTGTGATTTGATTGATTCTTGGTGCCAATTGCTTCTACATAAGAGGGAAGGTTTCCTATGCTGAAATTGCGGTGAATTACAACTGGAGTAGTTTACAAACAACTCTGCAATCTCTCTCTCTCTCTCTCTCTCTCTCTCTCTCTCTCTCTCTCTCTCTCGATTGGTGACTACTCTGCAGCAGGATAATTTTTTTTTCTTCTTATACCTACTGTGGCGGATTGGATACAACATGAGGTCAAATGCAGGCTTCAGACATCATGTAACCAGGACTTTCGTATTTGGTTTGACTACTGATGCTAGGGACTTGGTCAGGGCTTCTTGATTGTGAGTCCTACTGCAATTCCAATTTGAACATTTGTGTTGGAGCCATATTCTGTCACAGATGGCATGTCAATATTCGCTAAAATTTTGCAATGTTCTTTGAAGTAAGTCTCTTTCTGTTCACTAAAAATTGGGCAAAATTTTGGTGTATTGTAAACTAAAACCCTCTTACTTCCAGAAAAGCTGTTGATCAGCTCATATAGCTTTATGGTAACTATAATCTAGCTTTAAGCATTTGATGCTGGTTATTTTGTGCAGTCATGTAGCAGCACCTAGCATCGACCACTATTATTAGTTACCGAATTGGTCTGTAGCTCTTCCTGCACTGGTTTCCTATTTTGAGCTGTACAGTGGGCACTTGTATTGTTGCATTCAAATCCTTTTTTGAAACGGGATGCATTCAAATCCTCACTAGCTGTTGTACTTCTCGAGGAGAAATATATAATGAAGGGCACTGTTAAGAAGGGTAATGTACCTATTTATTCTACCCTTGAGAAAGGTGCTGACCTCCAGTATCAACATGTTTAACCCCTAATCTTCTTTCTGACTATTTTTTTGAAGACTAAGCTTTCTCGTCTAAATTAGGCTGTGACTTTGTTCACCCAAAAGTTTGGTATTTTAAAAAAAACAATTTAATTGTTTCTATATCCTCTTTTGGTTTGTAAGATTGCCTTCTTTGCTAGAGTAGTTGGAAGTTGAAATTATTCAGCAATTACCAGTTGTAAAAATTATGTTTTGCCTATCTGATTTAGGTGGTTCTACCATAGTTGATCATAACCTCTGGTTCCCTTACTGTTGAACGGATTAAAACTGCGTAGCTTCAATTTTTTTTATCACCCGACATCCGATACACACTCTGTAGAACAAAGCTTACTAAAGTGTTTTAATGTGATTCGTCTGCGATTGATGAAGCTTCCTTAATACTCTCATAGTGAGATATATTGCATTGCAAGTTATTGATTATGTAACCTTTTTTATATATTTCCTCCTTAGGGACATTATCTTCTATAGAAGACGCACACAGATTTGAGACTATCTTCAAAATGCCAAGAAAGACTTTCAACTATGTCTGCAGCCTAGTGAAAGATGAAATGATGGTGAAGTCCAGCAGCTACAACTTTCTTGATGGGATGATGATGTCTTTAGAAGATCGAGTGGCTGTTGCTCTGCTAAGGTTGAACTCTGGTGGGTCGCTGGTGACTGTAGGATCATCTGTTGGTGTGAATCACTCGACTGTCTCACTATTAACATGGAGGTTCATTGAAGCTATGGAGGAGCGAGGAAGTCACCACTTGCGCTGGCCTACCTCTGGTGAAATGGAAAAGATCAAATCCAAATTTGAGGAGATCCATGGTTTGCCGAACTGCTGTGGCGTTGTAGATACAACACATATTACAATGTGCCTTTCTACCGCTGAACCGAACTGCAAGGTCTGGCTTGACCACGAGAAGAATTACAGCATGGTCTTGCAAGCTGTTGTGGATCTGGATATGAAGTTCATCGACATAGTGACTGGATGGCCAGGCAGCATGAAAGAGTCAAGCATCTTGCACAGCTCTGGTCTTTTCAAGCTGTGCGAGAAAGGAGAAAGGTTGAATGGCAGCACTCTGAAGTTATCAGATGGATCGGAAATGGGGGAGTACTTAATTGGCGATGCAGGTTACCCCCTTCTTCCATGGCTCCTTACACCTTACCAAGAGAAGAACCTCAGAGAGTCTGACGCTGAGTTCAACAGGAGACACTCTGCAGCGAGAATGGTCGCTCCAAGGACACTGGCAAAGTTCAAGGACACATGGAGGTTCTTGCAAGGGGAGATGTGGCGCCCTGACAAGCATAAACTGCCCCGGATAATCCATGTGTGCTGCTTGCTTCACAACATAGTCATAGATCTCCAGGAGGAAGCGATGGACGAGCCATGCACTTCATCAAGCGAACATGATGTGAAATACATGCAGCAGCTGTGTCGTTTGGAAGATGAGAAGGGTCTCAAGGTGAGAGAAAATCTGTCCCAGCACTTGATCAGCAGCTGGCCGTTGGGAGAGGAAGCAATTGCGTCTATGAAGAGAAATGGACCATAGCGTTTGTAATGTCTGTCTGCTGTAAGCAGCTCCATATCATTTTGATGCACAATTTTGGAGAGCTGTGAGTGAGGACGAGAGCGTCGGTGGATACTAATGAAAAAAACAGGATGTAATCTTTACAAACCTGTCAAATCAATTTGGCTCGTTTGGTTTATTATGGTGATATGCCTTTGCAACTTTTCAGATGGAAAAACGATGGCATCATTATGCAGTGTAGATTATATAGACTTGAAGTTCCCGTGTTCCATTAGCTAATAAAGTATAAGTCTTGCGTAATTTTGCCTCTAGCCCGGTCAGGTTCACAAAAGTTTCATCAGTCGGCTTGCTGGGCGACTGACTGACATTGTGGGCCCAAGTGTCAGGGACAATGATCTCCAAAGCCTCTTCTGTACACCTAGTCCAGGGCCTCCAGGCAACACCCGTGGAGGCGATACATCCATGGCTGCCAACTGAAGGAAAGTTGGCGGCGCCATACGTGCCTGACTCTTCGCATGCATGCGTTTGCCGCTACTTAACCACCGTTTTCCTTTCGTTTCAACTCCTATGTTCTCACCATCAGTTCTCACTTCTCACGAATCACATCGTCATCAGATTCGAATAACACTTTGACCTCCACCAACCATCGCCATGTCCTCCGTATCACTGCAGCGAGCTATTGTCTTGGCGATCACCATGCTTGCCACCGTCGCGGGGGCAGCAGATGAGCCAGCGTCGCCGCCGTCCACGGCAAACCTCACACTGCACAACCTCTGCTCGTTCCCGGTCTGGCCGCTCATCACCGCCAACGCCGGCCTCCCAGCCATCTCCGTGGACGATGACGACGAGCCGGTGGGCCGCCTCGACGGCGACGGCGTGGGTCTTGCCACGCTCTCGTTCCCGCCCGGCGCGTGGTCCGGCCGCGTCACGGCGCGCACGGGCTGCACCGACGACGGCGCCTCGGGCATCCGGTGCGCAACGGGCGACTGGCCGCCGGTGACCGTGGCGCAGGTGAGCGTCGGAGGGCCGGGCGGGCTCGCGGAGTACAGCGTGAGCCTGGTCGACGGGTTCAACGTGGCAGTGGTGATCACGCCGCACGGGTTCGAGGAGGGCCGGCAGTGCCCGTCCCTGGGTTGCGCCGTGGACCTCGGCTCGGTGTGCCCCGGCAACGCCAGGGCGCCCGGCGGCGGGTGCGGGGCCGGGGCGACGGCGGCGGTGATGTTCAAGCAGATGTGCCCGGACACTAGGACCAACTCGACGGACGTGGAGATGACGCCGCAGGACTGCGTCGCACCCGGCGAACTCAAGGTCGTCTTCTGCCCGACACAGGATAGCGTGGTGAATCACCATCACTAGCCACAATGCCCTGGCTGGCGTGGACGTGCTTGATCATCATCAGTTGAATAAGAAGCGACAAAGATCGTCATATATGATTTTACGCACCGGAAACTAATTAATTTCGTTGTGTGCTCCTATTAATCGTGATAATTAACTAGTAGTAGTTAATTGTGGCAGGCATTTTGAGTTCACTTTTCCTTTTCCAAAAGATTTACGCTCAAATTTTACCAAAAAAAAAAGAGATGATGGTGAATTCGGTGGAGTATGTGTCGATATATATTAAGCTTGAGTTTGATCGGGTCTCTCATGTCAACCTGCTTATTAGACGACAAAGACGGTGCTGTTGGTTCCAAGCACAAAGGAGCAATGAAATCTGGAATCAGCCGTGGACGTAGCCATCAATGGCAGCATCTCTCACCCTCGTAACCATCGCTGCTTCTGGCCTTGTCCATCCTAAAATCACTCTCGCTCGTCGCGCACACGCCGTGATCATGCTTCACCTACCTGCTTCACCACGAGCCAGCAGAACAATCAATCGGAGCTAGCTAGGCGATCTCGTGTGGTGCGGTGGACGAGAGATGGGCTCGTCGTCGACGTACCAGACGCCGGTGTTCGTCGGCCTGCTGTGCGTCATGTGCTTCGCGTTGGTGCTGCTGCTGCACAACTGCATCCTCGTCGCCTGCTGCAACGGCCGAAGGCGCCGGCGTCAGCACCACCACCAGCAGCAGCAGGGACAGCACCAGCACCAGCAGCAGGAGGAGGAGGAGGCGAGCTACAGCGTGGACATGAGCTCGTCGTCGCGGGTGCACCTTGTAAAGGGAGCAGCTCCGCCGGCGGTGGTGTGCCCGTACCGGAAGGAGGATTCGTGGAGCGAGACGACGTGCCCGGTATGCCTGGCCGACTTCGCCGACGGCGAGCCGGTGCGTGTGCTCCCAGAGTGCATGCACTACTTCCACGCCGAGTGCATCGACACGTGGCTACGGGGAAGCACCAGCTGCCCGATGTGCCGCGCCGAGACCACGCCCACGCCCAGCCCCGGCAAGCTGCACCGCAGCATCTCCGTCTCCCTCGAGGAGATTCTCGTGCGAACGTAGCACCGCCTGGCTTCCATGGTGTTGGTCACAAGAGCAGTGCAAGGTTCAGAGTAGATAGCACAGATTGAAGAACAGAGCAAAGCATCCGAAACAGAGTTCAGGGGAAGCGGTAGCGGAGCAGAGTAGAAAAGAGCAAAGAAAGCGTACGAAACTCTGGTGCTTTGTCCATTCTTATTCTTGGTGCGAATTCAAATTTGTTAGATTAGGTTTCCCTTTTTTTATATATTTGCGGTCTATAAAATTGATTTATCATGAATCAGTTGTAACACTTCGTGTTTTTATTAAACAAGAAACGAGTCAAATTTAAAATTTTGAGAGCCGAGCTCAAAAACAATTAAAACAATTCATGTGAATTTTTAAATTTCAAATTTTAAATGCAAGTTCAAAAAATTTTGCCGGAAAGGTCATGATATAAAATTCTCTTTTGAAAATTCTTGCACAGACTTGAATTTTAGAAAGTTTTATAAAATTTTATTTAAAGTTTAAGAGGCCAAATAAATTATTTATCTTCAAACGATTTCCTGTCTTGTAAATTTTGTAGAATAAAATGTAATTCGATTTTGAACTTGGGCACAAAATAAAAGTGGTTCCTTTTGAAGTTTTCTACCACCCCTGCAAAGTTTCATTTTTATCAGAGCTCGGAAAGTATTGTTTTCGGATCAAAACAAAATGCTGCGCAGAAATTCACAAAAATCAGGAAAAAAAAATCGCACGGGACCCGTCTGTCAGCCACCCAAGCCTTTTCCCCAACCTTCCGCGGCCATGCGCAGCACCAGCTGCCGAACACGTCACGCGTTGTCTCTGCATGCGCGCCACGCGACCCGGATGCGCGCCCGCAAGGACACGGTGCCGACCCTATGTCCACGACCTCCCGACTGCATTTCTCTCTCGCCCTCACTCTCTCCCTTATTCGTTTTCCCACCAAAGCCGGCCATCACCTCCGCTCTTCGGACGCCGCTGTGGAGCTCCCAGTTCGAGCCGCCTTCCAGCCCCTAACTCGACGAGCAGTAGTGCCTCTCCCCACTATAGCTGCCAGGAGCCGCACCAATTCGAGCTTTTCCTCCAAATCCGTCGAGCTCTCGGAAACACCGCGATTCTGACCAAATCGGCGAGCTCCTATGAGTTTCCTCGCAATTCCTTTCGCCTCCAATCCTGTCCACCTGCAGCGTGGTTTGTGGGATTCTTAATCGACCGAGTGCTCAACCCTTCACGCAAGAATTTTGAATCGAAGTCGCGCCGGTCGCCTGACCTGACCCACCCCGCCCACCCCGCCGTCGACAACCTCCTTCCGGCCGTCCTCCATGACGACATCACCCGTGCCGCCCTTCTCCGGCCTCTGATAAAGCTTGTGGCACAAGCGTTTTGATTTTTCGTTGTCTGTACCATGTGCCCCTCTTAGCCGAAGTGGCCGTCCCACTGCTTGTCGCCGTCAGCCCGTTCCAGTGAGGCACACACCTCAAAAACCCTCTCTCTGGCTTCCCCTCATCGCGACGGTCGTTTTTGTGCCACTCATTTTGAGTTTACCGCCGGCATCCCCTCCCCGGCGAGCGTCGCAGCCGCGCCGCGGCCGTGACCGGGAGCACAGCTCCCAGGGATCTTTTGCGGCCGTGTGCTGATCCCGTGCGGTTCATCTCTGTGTTCCACCGTGTGGCCTCGTCCAGTGGGCCGAAAAGCCGCCGTGGCCCAACACTGTGCCGCACGGCCCATTTAGGCTGGAAAGATTTTTTTTCTTTTGCGAATTAATTTATTTAGTTGTCCAAAAAATGGTTTCAAACTTCTAAAATTCGTAGAAAATTCATCTTAACTCAGAAAATTGTGAAATAAATTTGTAGGATCCTCTTATCTAAAACTATATTCTGAAGCTAACAAATTTTTATTTTATGCATGAAAATAATTTATTGAAATTAGATCACAAAATAATTCATTAATGCATTATCATTCTTTCTTGGCATTATTAAATTTGGAAAAATTTACTTTTCTATTTATTTAGTCCAACTTTCTTGTTCTGCAAAGTTTCATATTTATTTTCAACAAAAATAATTTTATAAATGATTTATTATGTTTAAATGGTGTTTAACTCATTATAAATTCATTTGATTTCAATAAATTCTGAAAATTTGTCAAAATTAGTTATAATCTCCCTGTTATTATTGAAAAACTCAAATTATAATTTACTTTTATGAAAACTATTTTAAATAGAATTTATGACTAAAATGTCTTGTCACTTTTATTTTTCGAAAGACTATCATCGCATGTGATTTAAATTCAAACTTTTGACTTTTACAAATTAGCATAAATCAATTCTTTGCATGTAATTTCATATCTAGGACTCAAAGTTGCTGAGAGAGAGTTCGACTACGTTCTATTTGTCGAAGATTCTAACTTTGAGCAAAGCCCAGGCAAAGCCCGGTGCATTAATCTTATTTTAGCTATTTTATATTTTATCACCATATAGTGTATTAAGTTTTTAAGAGTTGATTGAAACCTAAATTGCATAATAGTACCCTTTACCTATGATAGTGTCTTTAATACGGGTATCACGATATAGAGCTAGGCTATGAATTTTAATTAACGGTAGAAGTCGAGTGATTGGTAACTTCACTCGCGAAAGCTATAGGTTTTATCTCTGGTGCAAATGTATCACATAAGTTGATGAGGTTGGATTATAAAAGGCTAAAAGGATGATGTGTGTTATGAGATTACAAGAAAGAAATGATAAGTTGAGACTGAACAGAGAAGTATAGGTTGACAACAGGAAGAGAGTCTTGTGTGCCGTAGTCCTGTCTGTGTCGATTATGAGCAAGTTTGAACAGTACTGATTACATAAACTGATGTAGCTAAATGTGTGTAGTGACTGGACGTAACTAAACCTCTTTTCTGAAGATGATTAGAAATGAGAGCTTTAAGGCTAACCATAGATAGACCTAGTGAGATTATCGCGTGGAAGACCATTGCTCGGGAGAGGTGAGCATCGGACCGGTACTATATATCATTGGTGTGAAAGGTTGCCACGTATGATTTTCTGAAAGTGCCTATGTGCCGTGTAATTAGGTTTTTTTTAGCTAGATGTAAATCGATTCAAATCGCTGCCTCTCACAGTAACGAGTACCACTTGTTTCAGTACGCCACATCATAGTTAAAAAGTGAAATAATAGTGAACTGGTTTGCTGGTTATGTTTATTATAAATTATTTAACAACCATGATTGTAGTAGTTGACAGTGAATTAAATTTATTTTTTTTAACTAATTTACTGCTAAAACCTGAAAATAAGAATCCATTGTTAGCACTGATTTTTTTTTACAAACAGCTATATCATTTGAGTCGATCTTATCGTATCTTTTGAAGTTGACTGTAGCTAGCCATGTTGATAAATAAGCTCTGCACTAACCGACAGAGACAACCTTTGAAAAATTACGTAATCTATAGATAGTCTCTTTCGAGGAACGGTCAGTCACATCAGTTGTGCCCCAAAGAAGGCACAAACAGCACCTGTCAGCAATACAGTCGGGTCATACTAACAACAGGTTCAGAATTGTGATAAAAAGGGCAACGCGACCGATGGGATTCGGGAGAAAACACAAAGCCAGCGTGGTACCCAATACAGGGTATATATGCTATATATACAATGGTGAACGCCAAAAATATTGCAATCACATCTTCCTCAGATTATCAAGCCGAGCCTGCAAGTCATCATCTATGCCACCATCCACCCCACCTGCAGCTTCAGCTTGGGCAGGAACCTTTCCTGCCGCGACTGGCTTAGAAACTGCAGTTGCAGGAGCCTTGACAAGCTGGATTCAGAGCAGAGAATCAGTTTTCCTAGCTATTATAAGCCAATTTTCTGCGCCAAGAACAACATGATATTGCGACAGTGTTGTACCTCTGAATTGATGTCGATGCCAATTTCGTCAAGGACTTGGTTCACTAGCTCTTCTGTTTCTTCCTCCTCTTCATCACCCTCCAATGCATCATCAATGGCGTCGCCCATCACTTCGCTAACCATCTCCATCTTCTCGTTTTGCATCTCAAATTCCCGCATAATCTTCTGCAGCGCTGGAAGATTCATCTGCCTGTTCATTTGTGACATGGCTTTTGTGACACCTTTCATGGCTTCACCCATCGCTTGTGTTGATTTCAGTGTCTGAAATTTAGGTACAACGAGACTTTAAAGGGGGGCTCATGAACTTCCATAGCAAGAACATCAGAATTGCCAAAATAAATGCATTCAAACTGATATATCATGCTTTTAAATTTCGTAGTTACCTGAATCCGAAGGGATACACCTTGTAGCTGGGACTTGAGGGCATAAAATTTTGTGATCTGGTGTCTTGTACGGATAAGGTCCTTTGCCATGATTTTAACAGCTCCCTGCGAACAGCGCACAGCGCATTTTAAAAATATAATATATGTGGTGGTTATGCAAAAATCAGGTTCAGCATATGAAAAATGAGCATTCGTCCATCTGAAAAAAAATACTAAACAGCAACGAACATACTTTACATTCTTAAAGGTGACTTAACTCATTCTTACATAGAACAAATCGGTTCTATAATGTCAGGAAATCATATTCTAGTGCTCTGAATGTGCAGACCATTACAAGTGCAACCATGGAACAAGTAAACATATTTTTATTCACAGAATATGTTTTCTAGCATAAGGCCTCCTTTGGAATGGAGGAAAAATTTCTGTTTCCTGTATTTTTCATGTAAAATTGAACTGATTCATGTGAAATTCCTACACTATTCCTGTGAAAATCCTGCGTTTCAAAGGAGCCCTAAATATACTTATAAGCTACGAAATGCAAGACGGTAGTTTTATCTTAGATCCTTTTGCCTAGAACACTTAAATGGCAACTTGGAAAAATACCGAAGTCGACAGATGCACAAGGATGCAGTAACATTGACAGGTTCACAAAATAATAAAAAAAAAAGGCATTTGGCGCATTACAACTGAAACATAGAGAAGGTGGGATCAGACGCACCATCTGGCCCTGCTTGGCCACCTTCTTGATCTCAGCAATGAGTTTCTTCTCCTGAGTCTGCAGCCCCTGCCTCTCCCTCTCGATCTCCCTGATGGACTTGTCCAGCATCCGCTTGTTCTCCCGCAGCAGCTCTGCAATCAAGGGGAAGAAGAAGAAGAAGAAGATCCAGAGATTTGGATCGTCGCCTGGTCGGTCAATCCATCAATATCAAGATCAACACGGAAAGAGAGAGAGAGAGAGAGAGAGAGAGAGAGAGAGAGAGAGAGAGAGAGAGAGAGAGAGAGCGCAGAGAGGCATCGAGGACAACGGCCGCGTGAAGAGAGATGCTGCGGGAGAACAAGCGGATTGGGAAGGTGAATCCATCCATCCGCGACTCTCCAGGATAAAAGGGCAGGGATTGGGAAGAGAGGAGCAGTACCTGCTGGGGTCTTCTTCTTGCCGAAGATGAAGCTCATGGTGGTTGATTCCCTCGCTCGGTTCTGAATTGGTGGGTTGTCGGATGATCAGAAAAGAGAGACGGTGTTTGCTTTGATTTGGATTTGGGGGCGGAGGCGGAGGCCTTGAATTGATGAATGAATGAAGAATTGATTCGTGGCCAAGCAACCGGAAGAAACCAACTCCAACGCGGTTTTCCCCTTGTTTTGTCCGCGACGCGTTCTTCCGGTCGGTCAACCCCCCTCTCTCTCTCTCTCTCTCCCTCGGTCCATGCTCCAAACATCAATCCAACTAATCAGGCTGCCAGCCCAACCAATGTGGATGGGGACCGGGGGGACACGGCCCGGCCCACTCCATTCATCTTGTGTTGTTGGTGCGTTTGATGTGACCTCCCCCATTTACACTCGGGTGACCGTTTGGCGAAAAATGTTATTCCATTCGTTTTTTTATTGATGTCATCGATAATTTTTACATTTAATTTTGATTATTTATTTTATTTAAAAATTTTATATAATTAGAGTTATTTGAATTATAAGTTAAAACTTTACATATTTAAACATTTTTTTAATAAGACGAATGGTCAAAGTTAAATATAAAAATCAACGACGACATTAATTAAAAAACAGAGAGAATATATGTGTTTGAAATTGAAAAATAGATGAATGATTGAGATTTAAAAAAATTAAAAAAAAATAAGAGTTCTTCCAATTCCCAATTCCAAACCCAACCCCCATATCCCTATTAACAAACAGCACCTCCTGTCAAGTCTGAATCCAATTCGCATCTCTTTCATCAAGGAGTAAGGTTCAACTGAGACTAGAATCCTTCCTACTACCGTTCACTAACTGCTCCAGTATGCTTTAATGAATGAATTTTCATGTCCACTTGTCCTGCTATGTATGATGTGGATAACAGTGTTGTTGCTGGAGTTGGTGTTGGAGGGGAGAAAAAGAAGGGGGGGAAGAAAGAAAAAAAAAGCAGTGATGGGCATGCGCACTAAGTATTATGCACTAAGTATGAATGTTCATTGTCTCAATGATGAGCCTGTGTTAAAGCTAGCTTTTCGAATTTGTGTGTGATCTTTGCACCCATTCACAAATGGAGGAGGGAGTGATTCCTTCGTGCAGATTTCAACCATCGTACTTGCCGCAAATTTAAATCAGTTAGGAGTACTAGCTAGAGAGGTTCTTTAAAAGAAAAACTAGCTAGAGAGATGCAGGATTACAAAGAAATCCTGCACCTTTTGCTCTCAAGACAGCTGCAATCCTAGATTGATTGACACAGAGACATACATGTATTGGTGGACCACCACAAACATGTATATACGGTCTTTGTCTGTATGCCTGGCTGTGTACATAGTACGACTACATCTGCAGTTATATACAGTTGTTGGCGAGGAAGAACCCAAGGTGCTGAAGAATGAATGAGCACACTGAAGCACTGTCTGGCTCTGCACTTCTGCACACGCCACATTTCGCTCACGTGAAGCTAGCTATAGCTGGAGTCCTAGTATTATAGACTCGGGCCGGGAACAGACAAGGGTCGATGTCCGTTCTCTCTCTCACCCAGTTGCCGTGCTTCGATCTGCAGATGGGAATGGGAGTGTCTTGTGCAACACTGTATTAATAAGGATTCTAATCACTTTGTGCAATTATTGGTTAGTACTACTATTCCAGTACAGTAACAGTATTCATGTTAGTGCAATGGATTATATCTAGCATAGCATGGGCTGTTAAAGCTCATAGTGGACGGTCCGACCCTTGTCTCGAGGTGATTATTATTAAAGCTCTTTCTGTCTTTCATAAAGCTAGTACTGGAGCCTCTTATTAGTACTCCTAACTCTCCCTTCTCTATTTGATGAGAATGGCTGCAACGGTGAGAATCTTGTTGGTCAGAGAGAGGCGACTGACCAGTGGGAGTGCACCTTCCAACGATCAAACAATTCAAACACAAAGGTGCATCCGCAATCCAATCCATGACTTGCTCCAAATCCAACCTTCATCAGTCTCCAAATTTCATTTGTTTTTGTACTACAAGTACAATACTCTCTGGTCTGGTATGGTCCCCCTTAAAGCGCACTCTCTCTCCAGTCTCCCCCACCACCCCATGTGATGCGAGGCCGCCCCCCTGTCCTCTCTCCACCTTCGACACGGAGCCACTCCATTTGCGTTATCACCATAAAATTCAGTATTCCTAGCAGCTGCTGCATCTGTATCGGTGCACTCTGTCCCTCCCTCTCTCCTGCCGCCCCTGCCTTGTTGTTGGTCCTCTTCTTCCTCCCCCAACCCCAACAAGGTCCCCAACCCTCCCCTTTGATTGCGTCCAGCGTTGCAGCTGCTCTTGGCAGGTTTATCTGTTCCAGTGTGCTTGTTGCTCTCGCAGTTTCCCGACTCGTTCCAACTGTTCTGCTTCATATCAGAGTGACAGCCATCTATACTGTACCCCAGGTGGCTAGATCCTGAGCTGAGCTCTCTACTAGATTCATGCTCTCTGGGAATCTCTGAGTTTTTCAGGCAGAGTTTCCAGTTCTGCTGGTCGCTCAGCTTTCTTGTCAGCTCTTTCTTCTGTGTTTCCAGCCTCTAATGGTGGATCCCAGATAGGAGTAATTAGTTTGCAGCTAATAAGAGGGGGAACATAAAAAAGATGAGAGCTTTGAGCAGGCTAGGCGTTGGCGTCGCGGTGGTGTCCGCGCTGCTCCTCCTCGCGCTCACCGCCGAGCTTTACTACATCTTCGTTCACAAGCGTAGGCTGCGGCGCCGCGCCGCGGCCATTTCCGACGCGGCCTCGTCCCCGTCCTCCTCCTCCCGCGAGCTGCTCCAGCTCTTCTGCTTCAAGAAGCCGCCCGCGCTCGCGTCCACCTACACGGTCCAGGAGCCGCACGCCACCGGCACGGCCGTGGCCATGACCGTCGACGACGACGACGACGACGACGACGAAACGGTGGAGGCGCAGCTGATGCGGCTCAGCAGCCTGGTCGGCCCGCCGAGGCTGCTGTTCACCATCAAGGAGGAGACCAAGGAGGACCTGGACTCCGAGGACGGACGGAGCAGGTGCGGCAAGAGCCGGAGCCTCGGCGAGCTGCTGCATTGCCCCGGGACGCCGTTCCTCACGCCGGCGTCCTCGCCCGTGCCGCCGTCCGTCGCGGCGACGGACAACTCCTACAACCCGCTGTTCGAGTCCCCGGTAAAGACCTCGAGCCCTGCCCCAGCAGTGTCGCCGCCGCCCAAGTTCCAGTTCCTCAGGGACGCGGAGGAGAAGCTGTACCGCCGGGCGCTGGCCGAGGAAGCCATGCGGACGCGGAGGTCGCCGTCGTCGGTGGCCGGCGAGGACGAAGGCGGGTACATCACTATCGTGGTCGGGAAGAACAACCGTGTTATCCCGCTGTCGTCGCCGCCCGACAGCGGTGGCCATCACTGAGCTGGACGCTTTCCATTAACTTGTTTGATAGTACTGTACTACGCAGTGTTCTCCTAGTGTAGCTTTTGTGTTGTAGTCGGAGTAACAAATTGGCAGTTCAATGGTCTTCTGATCATGCCAAATTGGATGACTGCGTGTATATGAACAACAACATGACGAGGAAACGAAATTTTTCAGATCAATATGCTTGTTTCTGACCTGTGAGAGTCAATAATCATGGATCATGATTTTCTTCATTTTTTGTAGTGTCTCTAGCCTAGTGCTGTGCTGCATTGGAGGTTTCTGATTGTTCCTTTTCTTTGATTTGACTGTAATTCATATTGTTATGGATTATGTTGAATGAAAGCCCCATACAGACTTGCCTGTCCTGCAATTGAAAGGGGTCATAAAAATGCAACTTTCCTCCACTCTCCGATGAACGACGGCCTTCCTGCCGAATTTTTTGATTCCTTCCATACGATTTCTCTAGTTTGGCATAATTCACCAAGTCATCACCTTTTTTTTAGTTCCTACGGACACCGTGTAGAAATTCCTTTCAAATTTTGCCAGACTCTTCCAGTGTCACTCACTTTTTGTACTACGGAGTAGCTATCTCATGGCGGCACACCTTTATTGATTCAACATTTGTAACAAGGAGAGGAGGGAGCAGGAAGAACATTATGAAGAAAGGAACCATACCGTCAGGGCACTTTAGGTGATTCCAAATCTCTCTCTCTCTTTTCTGAAAGCTTTTTCCAGGCTACTCCCAAGTCCAACGCGTGTGAATCTTTTCTTCTTTCGGAGTAAAAGCCGTCAGGGAAAGGATGCTGATTGTGTCAATTTTGATCTATTGGCGGACTGCCGCTTTTATAAACTTTATTTAGTTATAATAATACTTTCTTCCAGCTCTTTGAGTTCTTCTTTAATTTTTATTTATTTAAAAATAGGTTTGGTCTCTTAGAAACTAAGCAAGTGGTTTTAAAAACCGGGCAAGAAAAGAAAATCAGGCTCGACAAGTAAGGAACTGTCATGTCCTGCCTGTGATTTACAAAAGTGGATAAATGGATAGAAGTAGCTGATGACATCATATTTATGATTATGCTCTAATTGTTTCGTTGTAATGACTGAAGAGAAGACACACCAAAAGGCAAAGGCCATCTCTATGTCAAAGACACAATGATGTGTGAGTTTCAACTTTCTACTCCTAGAGACTAGAGACCAGTGGTCAGGAAAGCAACAAGAATTTGGTGGACTAGCTGACCATGAATTAATCACGAATTTGAGGCCCACTTCTGTTTCTCCCCAAGGCCCACATCAAGGAACAAGCCCAAATAGTAGATGGGAGTCTGTTAGAGAAAGGCCCAAGGCCTCAACGGTAGTTATCTTCTCAAGTTGGTTGCTACAAGACTTATATAGTACATAAAACGCACCAAAAATAAAAGGTGTAGTAGGTGGGTGTGAGTCTACAATTACCAACAAACCTTAAATCATGAAAACAGACAAGACATAGAACCAGATGCATAGGAAGAAAATAAAAATATGTGGTTCAGTATTAGCTCAACACCATCGAAACAAGGAGGCCTCGTTTCAATCTGTCCCTGTAATTCGAGTGTTTACATATAATTGAATGAACAAGTTCCGCACCATTTGTTCCTTCACGACTACACAGGAGAAAGGAATTTTGTAACACGCACAACGAAACCAAACCACGAATACACAAGCTACAACCGGGACACATCCTTCCTGTGATGGGATAGAAATGATAATAGACTGGCTCTTCTGCTAACTAAAGATAGCAAGAAGCATAACTGTTGTCAGACAAGAGTATAGTAGAATGTGGCGCAAGCCCAGCAGCATCATCCTCCCAGCACTGCCGTGGCTAAAGCCTGGAGGATGTGGACTCGAGGCTGGTGCCCCTGCCCTCGCACTGCCCGGACTTGCTGCGCCCCGTCAGGAGACGTATTTGCAGCTCCCGTAACCTGCACCAAACAGCAATACCATATGATCAGTAGCTGCAAGGCAGAAATCATCAAGCAGAATCAAAACCCAAAAAGTCCATGAACTTACTGGGATCGCTGGAGGTGACCATGCCAGTGCCCTTGAAGTCGCAGTCGTAGTCGTGGCGCCCATTGGCCTGGTAATAGGCATTCATCACGTATGCAGCATGGGATTGCACGTTGTTCGGATCGAAGCATGCCCCACCACTCTGGATTGGCTTACAATCCACATACTGGCAAGCATAGTTGATATTGTTCTGCAGGTCAGTCGCACTTGCACCAGTCTTGACCACACACCACTTCCCCCCACCAGAGGGCGAAGGGTTTGGTGATGGGTTGGGGCTTGGCCTCGGAGATGGATTTGGCGATTGGTTTGGAGCTCCAGACTGCAGTGTTTTTAACAAGAGCATGAGGCAGAAACCATGTTAGGCACTGAGCATTAGTTAAAGATTTAATTTGTCACAAGGAATAAACAAAGAAAGAATGTGCAGAAATACAGACATCACGTTTTTCTCCAGCAAATAACTTTTCTGGCACGATGACTGCAGAAATCTACTACTCCATATTTTAACTTTATGCATTTGGGGTCAGTTTGGATCGTTGCCAACGTACGCCGCCAAAATTTGGACACGCCCACGTGAATTTGGACGCTGCTTGGTTTGATGCTATTAATTGGCGTGCCAATGCTCTAAAGCTGCTGCTCAATTCATTTTCCTACCCGGGCGTGGGCGTGATGCGGGCGGCAGATTACTTCGCCAACACGCAGGCTAGCCAACATTTGGCGCAGCAGCAATAGGTTGAAACCAAACGTACCCTTGATAACAAACACATGGGTTCTGAACTGGCACCGCCCAAAAGGTGGCCATCCCAACATGATTTTAAGCCTAAGTAAGATTCTCAAGTTGCTACTGTAGTTCCCACTAGGCCACTACAACGCTAAACCATGCAGATAGCCCTCCCCTCCCCTACACATGGCACTTTACATGGGCACCACCGAAAAACAACAAGCTAATGGGTACCTTATTTATTTAACTATACAATTAGAGAAGCGAATCCATGTGAGCCGCACACTTGAGCAGAAGAGTGGGTTATATTACAAATTCAGCAGACACAGAACAATGCAAGCATAGGAATATAGGATGATTTAAGACCTAAAGTTTGAAATCTCAATCTATAATGATTCCTGACTTGATGCTGGCAGTACCCAGCAGGCATCACAGTAAACCATGTACTAAGTTTCAGGCTAAAGACATTCAGATTCTTATCTTCTTTGCTTCAAGGTAGCTGCTTCCGAAGGCAACAAAGCATAACTTGTTCCTTGACGAATTAAATGCAAAATAGACCATAGATGCCAACATTTCCTACAAGCCAAGTCACTAGCCAGAATGAGGCTCCGATGTCCATCCACAGGCTATACCTATATCCAAGGTGGAATTGGTTTGGTTCCCTCTAGAAGAAAGAAATTTGTGGACGTAGGGTCTAAAAAAGTAGGTTTGAGGCACTATATAGTCAATCTCAGTGGTCGATGGCAAGTACTACCATGTAAAAAAACTGATAATAATCCGGTGCCAGCAAACAAGTAGATTTGCAGCAGAAGTTTGTACTACATCCCATCGCACCTTGGTACTAAAATACCGGGGGCACACGGATCTAACCAAGGTACGAGCAGGCAATACGTTTGAAAAATCTAGACGCGTCCTAGGCGTCAGCACATGGGGTGGGATGCTGTGACCCGAATGGGTCCATCGAGAAAAGCTACCAGCTGAGGCAACGGTCTAATTGTTCTTTGGACGACTAGAACATGGGGGAGATGAGAGAGCAAAAGTTGGAGACGAAAGCATCTCTTTCCAGACGAGCGACGCCTTTGACAACGCAGTGTGAACCAACCTAACGATATGTTACGCGCAAGGGAAGAGAATTTTTCTTTTTCTGCCTGGAATGAAGGGCCATCTCCAATCAGATGTGACCGTTGACTTTTAAATTTAACTTTAATTATTTGTTTTATTCAAAAAAATTGATAAATTTTATATATTTTTATGTCATTTGATTTATCATTAGAGTTATTTGAATAACAACTTAAAATCAACGACGACATTAATTAAGTATCTAGCTTACACGAGTCGTTGGCTGGCACGAGCAAGAACGTATCAATGATCCACTCACAGATGTGGCAATGATCCCCTCACATATGGCAAAGTAAGCAAAGGCAGAGAAGCTCAATAATCTGCTGGACTATCTCCGTGTTGAAGTTCGCTTTCACCCGTGTGATGTGGTCATGTACGTGTACAAAAAAGAAATGCAGTCTTTGACGCTGTGACGCGAGCCTATGACCTTCGCTCCCCTCCGCGGCATATCTGACTATCTGAAACCGCGTACTGCCACCTGCTCTCTTCTTCTTCTTTTTTTTTTCAGAGGCGCACAGGCTTGGCACCGCGTTAAGTATTTTCTTTTTTGTGTTTTTCGCCACTAATAGTAAGAGTAATTCTGTTGTACCGTGGCACTAGTACTACTATGTTTTAATTCGCGTGCAATGAAGCAACGAAAATGGAATTTCCTTCTTTAATCAAGCAAGGAAAAAAGAAATAATGGAGGGGAATCAAATGAGACTTACCGGAGCAGACGTTCCTTGGCGGAGGAGTCCGAGATCATATTTGGGTGTGAAGTCGGTGTTGAAGATGCCAAAGTTCCTCTCAGCGATTGGGCCCGGCTTCTGGTCCTCGTCGAAGAGGGAGAAGATGTAGGTCTCGAAGGTCTTGCCCGGCATGAGCGGCGTTCCCTTGCCGCTGCAGACCCGGATCATTCCGGCGTTGAAGTCCTTGGCCTCCTGGACGCCGACGCCGACCTGCCCGGGCTCGCCCTTGGTGGGCCACCCGGCCTCCCCCACGGCGATCTGGACGCCGCCGAACCCGAGCTTCTTCATGGCGGTGTAGATGGCGTCCATCTGGGCGTCGAACATGCTGGTGTAGTTCAGCCTGGTGCCGGCGTCGTAGATGCCGCGGTTGGGGCGGAAGATGGCGTAGTCGAGCGTCTTGGCGTTGTAGCTGAAGTAGGGGTAGGCGTTCACCATGAGGGGCGAGCCCGTGTCGTTGTGGAACTTGAGCATGGGGGCGAGCACCTTGGTTGCGAGCTCCGGGCGGAAGGTGGCGTGGGACGGAATGCCGTCGGAGGGCGCGAGGATGCCGAGGTAGTGCGGCGTGGTGACGCGGACCTGGGACAGGCCCTCGAGCTTGAGCGCCTGGTCGAGGCGGCGCATGGCGGGGAGCAGCGCGACCATGAGGTTGGGGTCGATGACGGGGCCGAGGATCTCGTTGCCGGCGAGGAGGAGCGTGACGTTGGCGTCGGGAACGTGCGGTGAGAGGTTGTCTCGGACCCATCCTCGCGCGGCGTCGAGTCCGGTGTCCTTGTCCGCGAGGGCGGGCAGGACGGAGTTGGGGAGGGAGACTGCGAGGGAGACGGAGGGGGCGTTGGCGGCGAAGGCTGCGAGGAAGGCGGGGTTGGCGTCGAAGAGCTTGACGCGGTCGATGGTGGTCTTGGTGGCGATGAAGGAGGCGACGGAGTCGGGCGTGGGGAGGTTGTCGGCGTTGGCGCCGTAGTTGACGCCGATGGCCGAGGCGCGGTTGTTGGTGGCGGCGAGCAGCAGCAAAAGGAATGGGAGCATCCCCATGGACGGCGCCATGGGGGGGAACGAGGCGGAGGAGGAGGAGGTTGTTGTGGATTCGATTTGTGAGGAGCGAGGGATTGGGGGAGGAAGCAAACCGTTGTGCTGCTCTTCTTTTGAACCCTCCTCTCTTGTTTTTTTAATGGCGGCGCCCGCGGCTCGGCTTTGGGCTTGGTCTGCCCGCAAAGACTGGGAAACGTGCTCACCCCCCATCAACAAACCAACCATCGTTTTGCTCAGGGTCTGTTTTGTTTGTATTTTTACTTTTGTGTTTTTAAAAAAATTGTCTAGTGGTTAGTTGAACTTTTGTGTTTTTAAAAAGAAAAAACTGACTTATAAAATTTGAATGTTGGTTTTTTAATATATTTTTAGCTTATCATTACACTAAAAGCTAGAAAATCAGTTCATAATATGATTTTTAGCTTTTAATTTATTTTATCAGAAGTTTACTTTTTAGTTTTTCAAAAACAAGTTTTTCATAACACTGTTTATTTCAGCTTTTGATTTTTCTGCTTTTTCAATTAGAAAATCTAAGGCTAAAACAAACAAAGCTCACTCTAGCTCCAACAGCGGTTCTCTGCTTCCTCCTGAGCTAAGATAGCATTTAAATCCCACAATCTAGATTCTAGAATCTAGAATCTAGATTTTAAGAATTCGAAATCTCACCTGTTTGGAGTTAGAGATTTTATCAGGATTTTTGAATTTTATAAATTCAAAACCCCAACTATTTAGATTATAATATTTTATTATTTTAAATATATTGCTATGCATTGTGGTATAGAATTTTAAATAATATTTAAATCTATAAGATTATATAGAATTTTATAATCTTCTAAAATCTCGTATGTTTAAATACCTATGAGATTTTTTTATCCGGATTCTCAAAATTCCATGGGATTCAAACATGCCCTAAGTGGGGTTTCCTTGTTTTCCTGCCCGTTTTGCGTTTTCGTTCTTTTTTTTTTATTCTTCTTCATTGGTTTCCCTTTAATACTGATAGTCTTCTGTAAGAAAAGAATAATTGGTTCTTTGCTGGAAGGCTTTCAGAAAAGATGCGCAAAAGGCCAATCTTTTAGGGTTTGGTTTTCGCACACGAGATTTCTAAAAGAAATGGACAAGCTTGGCCGCTTCTTGCTTATTACACCGATTCAGTGCATCGGCAGTCAACTGCCCACACGATCGGGGCTGAAACGCGGGACGTGCGTGGCACACGGCAGCAGCTGACTGCCAAGGATCCCGAAGCCGCTACCACCGCGTCTTCTTCACAAAATGTTCTTGCTTGCATATTTGTATCGGGAGACACGGAAACATATTTCAAGCCCAGATGCATGCATAGATAAACTACGAGTGCGAGGTTCCAAATGCACGCGTCATAAAATAGACAGCATACCAACGAGTCACTAGTACAATTCAACCCACAACAACACGCAGAGCAGGTCCCTCCATAACATTCTCAGTAACAAGGCAATCCTCTCTTACTACAGCATACTGTAGCAAACAAACATAAGAGGCTACTAGTTCATATCAAATGGGGACCATCAGCGGCTGTGGGCAGGAGACGCCGACCTAGACCGAGATCCTGGAGGAGACTCCGATTGTGACCTGCGGTGTCGCCCACGTTCCTCATCATCCTTCGCTGGTGACCGCCTGCCAAACAATACCATGTATCAACCGTCTTGCTATCGTAGACATGAGCAACTACTCGACAAAGATTATACTCAGGCTATAAACAACCAACAGTCATGCAATTTTTCCTATGCAGTATATCCAAACGAAAGCATATAGTATAGAGCAAATGGTACACCTTCATAAATAGCACAGCATACAATTAATAAAGGCTACAATAGGCAGTTGCCCTGCGTTCAAGCATGTATAGTATTCTACAAGCACAGTGGAGACGTGGTTTCATGGGTATGTGCATAGTAACATGAAGTTCAATAAAGATTAAAGCAACAAACCACTTGCATTGTAAAATGTTCACAAGCATTATCTCTATAGTATCACAATATACAAGTGCTGCCAGTAGACACAACTTACTCATCATGACCATTAGCTGCACCACGCCGATCACTTCTATCATCAGGGGTATACGATCTACGCTTCATATCCCCATCATGTTCTTTACCCTGTCTAGGCGACCTTCGGTGCTCTTCCTTTGCCCCTGGGGAAGCAGAGTACTCATCCCGCCTTCTTGGGGCAGGGGAGTATGACCTACAGCGTATGCATGACAATATTTTTATGAACATTGCCGCACTGCGCATAACAATTGAAGGATGCTTCAGAAATACAGTACATACCGTGATCTAGCACGGCCACGGGGCCGCGGTGAGTGGGAGCGCGAGTATGAACGAGAACGAGACCGCCCTGCAGGAATGATAGTGATAGCAACTTGAGAATATTGAAACACAATATTGATTATTTAATTTATTTGAACAAATTGTGGTACAAGTGCGGCATTATGTCATTAACCAAAGTGCCAGAGCATTGCAAACGGCTCCTTCTCAATGATGGAAAGAGTCAATCAGGACAAAACACCCTTTCTTCATGGAGTTCTTCATAATAGCAGCGTGGCACATTTGGAAACAGCAGAATAATAACATCTTTCAGAGGGGAAGGCCATCCTTTCAACATTGTAATAATTAATTACTATAGTATTCAATTTTGAAAGTAATCTGTTTGTTTTGGAAATTAATGCATGTATTTGTTTTGGAAAGTTCTCCGCCTATAGGAACTAATTGGAAAGTCATGTGCTTTTTTTTTGGAACTAACGGGAATTAGGGAACGAGTGTTGACTAAGATGGATTTGTATTTTCTATTTTTATTATGTGCTTTATTTTTGGGAACTAAAGGGAATTAGGGAATGAGTGCCGACTACAATGGATTTGTATTTTCTTTTTTTTTGTTTATTTCCTCTAACTAAAATCAACAGCTGAGATCAAATTCTTGGCTTACGTCCTACGAGGTAAGCCATCAACATTTGGTCTACCTTAGTAGGGGTCTTATATAATACTCCCTACGTCTACTATTGAGCAGCGCTTAAGGCTAAAATATTTTTTCCACAATTCATCAGTGCCCTTCTGGTAGAGCATTGTTTTTTGCAGTGGCTGTTAAATTCATGCAGCAATCAAGGGCAAAACAGTTCAGTTTCATGCACGCATGCGTAACAGCCTAGGCGTCATGCACTCCCGCATGCAATCCCCATTCACTCCCGCATGCAGTCCGGCTAATTGAAAGGTCATGGAGTTAAATACTGGCGCAAGATGTGAGGAAAGGCTGTTACTACTTGGTCTCTGTGCCGAGGAGAAATACGCTGGTGATACAACAGTAGGGTTTTCCATTGCTGTACAACAACAACAACAACAACAAAGCCTTTAGTCCCAAGCAAGTTGGGGTAGGCTAGAGATGAAACCCCGAGTTTCCATTGCTGTAAAAAAAATTTTTTAAAAAATAAAATAAAATGCCAGCGCATGTCATATAAGGTACGTAATAAGACCCCAGAAGAATTCAACCATGCATGTTCCAAAATAGGATAAACGATAATAGTTGGACATAGATCACATTACCATGGCGAGAAGAACGGCGCCCTTCATAATCAGAATAACCTCTGCAGAGAAGACACTCAAAGTCAACTCAAGTGAAACAAAGAAAAAGCTTCCACAACAGCAATGGAAACACCATACCTTGGTTTGGTTCGCCTACGCATGTCCTCAGGCCTTTTTCGTGTATCCGCTGCAAGAACAACAGTTATCTCACGACCAGCAAACATCTGACGGTTCATGTGATATTGCGCCTCAGAAGCATCATAAGCATCAACAAACTCCACAAATCCAAACCCTCTTGGCTCCCTAAACAATTATAAAGGTTGGATAAGTAAAGCTCACATCACACGACCAATAAAGAAAAGGATATACATTGACTATAAGTAGTATGTGCCCAATGAGTTACCACCATATTTTCATATTTCAGCAAACCCTCTTAATTCACCACGAAGCACAGCTAACAACTTACTAACATGTTCACCAATCGGTAGCAAGCCTCTCAAATAGCAGTTAGGTGCCCAGGCTCGTCTTAGTATCCAAATTTCTTGTATAGATCTTCATAAAAATGATTCGCTTCAAGTTCTTCAAATGTTTGATAAGTCATGAAAGTACTTCAAACCAACTTCTCTTCATTATATCTTCTCAAGGAATATAAAGTAAGACCCTCTTCTCTTCGGCAAATTAATTTTGTCAACAAATCAAATCTTGTCTTTGTAAAAGTACTTCAATTGCACGATACTATATCTCACCAAGCAAATGAACGGTTAGGATAAGAGCTCTTCGACAAGTTCAGGGCATGCATTTACTTCAACCAAATACAATCCTGAGAATAATTTGAAAAAAGTAATTCGTACTAGAAGACACCCATAGGCATTATAATATAGTGAATATATCCTACTCTATAGGGCACTCTGTGAAGTTCAAGGAATTTCTAACCTTAGTCCACATAGTTTTTTTGCTTTATGTCATCCTATGATACGTAAGAAGTGCAACAACAAAAAAAAAAAAGAAAAAAGAAAAGAGTATTTCAGTTCATTTATGCAATAGAATTTGTTAAGCTAGAAACAATAGCCCTTCGTTAGATTGGGACCCCATGACACTTGAAGAGCCGTGAGCCTCTGAATTGTTTCCAGTAAATTCAACAACCTGAGCAGAATGCTTGGAGTCATGCAGACCAAATAAAGCCTAGAGGATGGATTCGACAGCACTTACCCAGTGTAATAGTCTCTTGGCAGGTACACATCCCGGACAGGACCAAACCTTTCAAAAGGGACTCGAAGGTCCTCAGGCCTGCAAATTTGTGAGCAAAGCAAAGTGCCAATGAGATGGAAAAAATGGATAAACATTTGGAGGGGAAAATGTGGGGACAATTCCTATACCTGCATCTGAGCGGAATGTTGCGAACAAGCAGGCTTACAGAACCCTGATCACCTCGTCCTCCGCGCCCACCACCACCGCCGTTGTATCCTCTCCTTGGCGGGCTCCTTCCCCTGACACCATATCCCCTCCTAGGCGGGCTATGATAAGGGGGGCTGTACCTCCTCATTGCTCTTGGTAGCTGCACATGCACTTCACTTAGTACCTCCTCAGTTGGTAGCATCCGCTATTCACACAGGCGGACCGACCAACGGAGAGCTCCCTTCCCCTATCCGCTGAGATCTCAGGGCCCCAGGTCGCGAGACCCAGCTGCCCCGCATCACATCCCCATCCCCATCCCCGCCCACGGGCGAAACGTTCTTCCGCCCCCGGGCAGGGATCTACCTACCCCCGCTACATGCGGCCTAAATGTAGGGTTCTCTAGAGAATTGGTTTGAAGAGCTCAGCAGTCAGCTCTCACCTTCCGTCTCCAATCAACGCAACGAACAAGATAACGATGCGCGGGAGGCCGTACGGCGCATCAAAATCGCACCAACATCCATCGAATCAAGAGCGGTGCTCCGAAGCATTCGAAATCAGGAGGTTGTACGGCGCATACTTTTTTTATTCTTCTTCCTAGACCGTGTGAAATCCACCGCAACGAACAAGAGATTGATGCGCAGGAGATAGAACGCAGGGAGGAGGAGGGGTGTTACCGAAGGTGAGCCGGCGCCGCCGGAGATGCGGGATTAGGGCAAAGCTGCACCCGCGCCGCAAGCCAGGAAGAGACAGGAGGGGCTGGTCCGATGCAATGGAAGGGGTAAGGATTTTATTTGGGAGTCTGGTCCCAATTTAATGGGCTTAAGCTTTTGCTTACTTCAGGCCCAGCCCGTTTATTATTTATTTTTTTTGAAGCAAATATGGCAGGTGTTCTGCCTTTTTATTAAAGAAGAGAGAACAAAAGGAAATAACAAGAGTTTAGATCAGAAGCTGCCTCTCACACACTGATGAGTGTCAGCAAGAAAAGCTGACAAAAAACATTGAGGACATAGACCGCTATTTCGCTGCAAAAAAAGGAAAAAGATGCAGCTTCTAGCACTTCAGCAGCTGCCGCTGTGTTTGCAAAGATGTGCTCCTATTTCACGTTGATTTCAAGTCTATATCATTATATGTATCTCCAGTCACAAAAATTCAGATTTAAGAATTTTTTAAGCTAAAAATGTAGCTTGTTGCAAGAATCTTTGGAGCTAAGGGGCTGATTGGTTGCCAGTAGATAGTCTAACCAGGCCCATGGGGTGCTGAGCCTGGCTGAGCATATTTCACCAATCAATCACGCCCTAAATCGATTCTAGTTTGGACAAGTTGAAATCGTGACAAAGAAGGTAGAATATTGGATGATATAAATCGAATACTATAGGTTTTCACGTTTACTTACAACATGAATCAGAAAAAAGTCACCCATGAAATGGGACTGCAAAAATTCTCATTCTCTCTCTCTCTCTCTCTCTCTCTCTCTCTCTCTCTCTCTCTCATATGACGATCGTGTATATAGTGTCACACTGTTAATACGCCGTGTACACAAAGAATAACGAACACAGTGTGATACAAGGAATCCCAAACTAGAACAACGTCCTGCTAACTGCAAAGCTGGTTGCAGAGGTCGTCGATTGTATCCATGGTGGCATTTGCAATGGGGTAGCTCCCGTGGATGTCAGTGTCTTGGCATCTCAATTCCAAGGTGTTCTCTCGTTGCATTGCCTGCCATGACAGGGGAAACAAATTTCTTCAGTAATAATGCCCATAACGCAGCTTGTTTAAGCTTCTCTCTTCTTAACAAGATACTGAGGCAGTCATTTTCTTACCGTGCAAAATGTGGGGGATGAGTTGCATTTCCATCGTTTTGCGGGAACACAGCTGAGATACTGACACCACGAGCAGTGCTCGTTCGCATTGTATCCTCGGAAAAGCAGAACAATGGCCACCGTAAATCTGCAAAGAGTTTCAGATGAGTCGTTGCTCAGGTCGGGGGAGAGCAGGGGGATGGATGGTCATAGATACGTACCCAACAACGAGCAACACTGCAGCAGCCAGCCACAACACATATTGATACGCCTTGTGCTTGCGTTTGACAGGAGAAGGTTGCTGACCAGATGATTCTCCTCCTCTTCTCAGGTTGAGCCACGCAAATTGTGGGCGAATGAAGAAAACAAATCCTAGGAGGAAGCCGGATGTAAGGCCCCCAATGTGAGCGAAGTTATCAACTCTGGGAAGTAGCCCAAGACCCAAATTGACCACAATTACAAATATCAGAGTTAGCAGTGCTGCCACCTGAACAAATAGAAAAGGCAAAATATTTCATTATAACGGAGAGGAGCCAGAAGAAGGATACTGGTAATGCATACCTTATTTGCATAGAGTGACCAATTTGTTATGAGCTCTGAAAGCATGGAGCCGATCAATCCAAACAACGCACCGGATGCACCAACAGAGATGCTTGACCGTATGAAGAGAGCAGACATCAAGCTCCCACCAAAACCGGAAATGAGATAAACCAGGCCAATCCTCACTGCAACATTGGCAGATAAAATGATCTTTTTCAGTGTTGAAATCAATCCTTCATTACTACTAGGAGGCAGAAAAAAAAAAAAAAAAACCTTACCAAACCCAAATTCTTTTTCGAGTCGTATCCCGATAAATAGGAGGCAGAGCATGTTGATAAGTAGATGGACAACTCCGGCATGAAGCCACATACAAGTAATCAGACGCCAGCCTTGGCGACCATCTACAACCTTGGACACATCTAGGCCTCCCATCTTGATTAACCTGTAGGTTCATAATGTTTTTTTTAGGCTCTGGTAACAGTTTTAGATCAAAAAAAAAATAAAATTTATCAGCCTCAGATAGAGCAGTGAATAATTTAAGTTTTACAGATGGAAGACAAACTGAACCCGTACAGACAGACAATATAATAGTCAAACTTTTAGCAACTCACACAACAAGGAAGGAATGCAGCAGAGTTGGCACCTAAAGACCTCTACAGTTGCATTAGAATCAGGGGAAACTAGATGAAACAAGCAAGAAGATTATTTCTAAATTATACGCAAGGAATGTTTCGAGTCTGTACATTGACACTTTCTCGAGGTCTAAGGCATCAGGATATGTTGCGTATAGCTGTTGTTCACAAGGCAAGAAGGCGTACGTGGCAGACGATGGGCCGAGGAGCGGGTTCTCCTTGAGCGGCTGGAAGGCGAACCGGCCGAGGAAGGTGGCGGTGCACCCTCCGGTGGCGCTGCGGCGTCGGGGGCAGTCGTTGACGTACATGGTGGCGACGAAGGCGATGGCGCATGCGGCTGCGGCGGCGGAGACAATCCACGGCGACCAGCGGCGGTAGTAGGGGCGCGCTCTGAGTGGCCTTGCTCTTGTTGGTGGCCTTGCCCTTGCTGGTGTCCTGCTGGGAGGAGGGGAGCGCTCGTGGGAGTAGGGGCGCTCCACGAGGACCTCGACGTCCTCCTTCATCATCGCGGGCGTGGTCGGCCGGCTGGCCGGAATTGATTGATTGATTGATCGAGGATTGATGATGGAGCAGTGGACAGAGGGAGGGAGCGTGAGGAGGAAGAAGAGGAATATAAAGAAGTGGAGGGAAAGCTTCTCTCTCTCTCTCTCTCTCTCTCTCTCTCCCCGGCCCTAGCCTCTGGGTTTGGTATCCTTTCCCTTACGTAGGAGTAGAATAGGGAGACAGAGCAGTTTCTTGTGCTCTGCTTGCTTCGCCACAATCAAATCAGTATGCTGGATCGAATCGGAGGAGCAGAGCAGAGAAGAGGACGACGGCGTGTTGGTGTGGTAAAGCGGGAGCGCTGGAGCAGGGAGGGATCCAATTCCTTGCTCTGCTCTGCTCAAGGCCTGTTGGGCTGCATCATCCGTTTCTGTGTTCTATCTCAAGAATCCGTTAATGACAAAAGGCAAATGGAAAACAACGCAGTCGCTGTCTCCATCGTTGCTATGCCAGTGTTGTTCATCGATCGTGCCGGCGGCCGGTCGGCCTCGCCACCTAGTTCCCACCGATCCCCTGCTGCCTGCTGCCGCCACCTCACGGGCACGGAAATTACAATAAACACAACACAGCGGCAAAACACCAAAGGTTTACCTACCTGTTCCCTCGTGTCATAACCCAGAAAGCTAGCTAGAGTGCCAAATCCCTATCGATCACCATTGAACGTTAACATGGCCACAACACCTGAGGAATTCTTCGTGGAGGGCCTCGTGAAGCCGGCGCCATCATCCCCATCGGTATTCCTTGATCTGCCCCCGACGCCCGATGGTAACACTGATGACCCGCCCTCCCCTGGTAACATCTTGCACCTGCTCTGGGAAGACGGCATCGATGACGACCTCTTGTACCAGTGCTCTGATCACCACGCGCTACTCCAGGCGCAGCAGCCCTTCGCCCAAATCCTCTCCTCTCCTTCTTCATTCGTCACAAACAATGACAACAGGAGGGGTGACACTGACACACAGGGTTCCAAGGATCCGTTGCAGGGTGGCAGTGGTGATCTCAGCTCGCCATTCTTCAAGGGCGCAGATGTGGTGGAGGCGTTCTTAAAGGGCATGGAAGAGGCGACCAGGTTCTTACCTGGAGAATACAGCATCAGAAGTAAGGCGATCAAGAAGAGATATAGCAGAGACGATTATCTAGAGGAGGAAGAGGAGGTAAGAAGGACCAGCAAAGCTACGATGATGAAAATTGCAGAGCCAGAAGAGGTTGACATCGTCAGCGAAATGATGTTGCGCGGGGATGAGGCATGTATCGAGGAGATGGAGAAGCTGCGCATAGCTATGGACATTGAGGAGGGGAGGAAGAACAAAACTAGGGGTAAGGGTGTTAGCAAGGCTGCAGGGGATGTGGTCACTGACCTACCCACGCTATTGCTCCATTGTGCAGAGGCGGTGGCTGCGAACAATCGTACTGTTGCAGGCGAGCTGCTGAAGCAGATCAAGCACAACGCTTCAGCAACAGGGGATGCCAGGCAGCGGCTAGCTCAATGCTTCTCCAAGGGCCTGGAAGCACGACTGCTGGGCACGGGAAACCAGCTCTGGAGCTTGGTTGCGGCGGAGCGCCCATCGGTCGTGGAGCTTGCCAAGGCATACAGGCTTTCCATGGCAGCCTGCTGCTTCAGCAAGGTCGCGTTCATTTTCTCAATTAAGACGATCATGGATGCCGCCGTGGGGAAGAGTAGGGTGCATGTCGTGGATTACGGTATGAATTATGGGTTTCATTGGGCGGAGTTGATCTGCTTGATGGCGAAAGACAGGGATGGCGCTCGGGCAGAGCTGAAGATCACGGCCATAGGCTGCTCCCGGAGGATGTTCTGGTCTGCTCAGGGGATTGAGGAGCAAGGACGCCGCCTCCGCAAATGCGCCAGTGAGTTTGGTTTGCCATTCAAGTTCCATTCCATCACAACAACAAACTGGGAGAATGTTCGCATCCAGGATTTGAACGCTGACATCGGTGAGGTGCTCATTGTGAATGACATGTACAATTTTATGACCTTGATGGATGAGAGCATGCTCTTTGATGAACCAAGCCCTAGAGATATTGTCCTCAGTAATATCAGGAACATGAGGCCGGACGTATTCATACAGAGTATTGTGAATTCCTCAAATGGTGGTTCCTTCTTGTCGCGGTTCCGGGAGGCGCTGTTCTACTACACAGCACTGTTTGACGTGTTTGACGCAACCATGCCACGGCAGAGTGAATCACGGCTGGTGCTGGAGCAGGAGTTGCTTGGTAATCATCTGCTGAATGTTGTAGCATGCGAGGGTCGAGATCTGATGGGCCGCCCTGAGAAGTACAGACAGTGCCAGGCCAGAAACCAGAGGGCAGGATTGAAGCAGCTGCCACTCAAGCCAGGCATTGTTAAGGGAATTAAGGAGTTTGTCAAGACGCACCACAAGGACTTCATGCTCGGCGAGGATGGCCAATGGCTGCTGCAGGGCTGGATGGGTCGAATTCTCTTTGCCCATTCCATCTGGGTAGCAGCCGAAGGACCCGTTTCTCAATAATTAAACTGAAATCATGGTCTCCGATGTCCCAGTTTCTTGGACACTGTACTAATATCTGATGCTGAAAACTATAGTAGATGTTTCAGCGGCCAAATTTGGCTTTGTACTCGGTTAGTGCATGTCTGCACTAGGTTGTCGTGCTTCTTTGCAACAGTCAAATAAATTTCACTCTGTGCACTCATTGAGTTCAATGATACGATATCCTCAGTTAACTTGTATTACAGCATCGGATTCTTGGTCAATATATAGTGTTATTGTGGCATCTATTCACAATCACAGCTGAACCATGAATACGACGCTTTTAGAAACTCTTGTGGTTCAATTCTTTCTTTCTTTTTAGAATATGCGGGATAAACAAGAAAACACACTTCCTGTTATGAATCTTTGAATGTGTCGTACTGTATGTGGTTTTGTTTTTCTACAAGAAAGATCATTGCTGCATTTGATTGGACCAATGCAAGATGAATCGTACTATGGTTCCTCCTTGTATCCGTCCATTGTTTTGTCCATATCCATATGTATACTTTGGTCTTGTCTCCGACAGCCAGCAATGGTCGTCTCATCTTCGAATGGATTTTGAATAGATGGGCCAAGGAGAAGCTGCTCAATGCAAGAAATCAGGTGGCAGCAGTAACCTCTTCGTCCACCATGGCTTCCGCCCCGAAGGATCAGATGGGCCTCGACGAGCCACTGCCGCCGTCGACTTCATCCATCTTACTTCTCCCAACTTTTCCTATGGAGCAGCAGCAGGAGCAGGAACACACGCCCCTCGAGTACATCTCCCGCATGTTAATGGAGGAGGAGGAGGAGGAGGAGGACAGGGTCTTGCTCCAATACCACGACGACCACCCTGTCCTCATCCAGGCGCAGCAATCCTTGGCCCAAGTAAACTCTTCTTCTTCAACCTCAGACAACAATGCCAGCACCACAAATCCCAGCTTCAGTAAAGCATTGCTGAACGATGAGCGCAACAGCAACCTGCTCTTCTCTTCGGACGGCACGATATTGTCGCGTTCCGCTCCCTCCGTGGTCTGCAGCACGGACATCGAGAACGCCACTGCTCGTGCTGCCGCAGCAGAGCATGATTGGCGGCACGCGGCGACCATGTCGTTCCTCATGGGCATGGCAGAAGCCAGCAAGTTCTTACCCAGACACAGCAACCTCGTGTTCAAGACCATCAACACCCATGACACGGGCGCAGAGGTGAGCAGAGCAAGCAAGCTGATGGCGATGACCGAAACGGAGGAGGCGTTCCTCCTTCAGACGACGATCGACAAGATGATGCTCAACGATTGCAAGTTGTCAAGGGGAGAGATGGAGGATCTACGAGCCGCCATGAACAATGAGGCAGTGGCCAGACGACAGGAGCGGCGGCAGCGGAAGAGGCTGCTGCAGGTGGACCTGCACGCGCTGCTGCTCCGCTGCGCCGAGACTGTGATGGACGACGGCCACCGCGGCGCCCGTGAGCTGCTGGAGAAGATCAAGCGGCACGCCTCGCCCACCGGTGACGCCACGCAGCGGCTGGCGCATTACTTTGCCGAGGCGCTGGAGACGCGGCTGACCGGCATGGGGGCGCACCGGAGCTCGTTCACCATCCAACAGCCGGTACGCTTCCTGAAGGCGTACCCGCTGTACATTGCGACATGCTGCTTCAACAAGGTGGCTTTCATGTTCTGCAACAGGAGCATCTATCAAGCCGCGGCGGGGAGAAGCCGGCTGCACATCGTGGACTACGGGGTGTGCCACGGGTTCCAGTGGCCGGTCCTGCTGCGGTGGTTGGCGGCCAGGGAGGGCGGTCCGCCGCAGGTGACCATCACCGGCATCGTCCTCACCAAGCATTGGTACCGACCATCCGACCACATCGAGGAGACAGGACACCGCCTCAGCAACTGCGCCCGGGAGCTTGGCGTGCCGTTCAAGTTCCAAGCCATCATGGCGGCCAAGTGGGACGCTGTCCGCTTAGAGGACCTCAACGTCGACCCCGACGCGGCGCTCGCCGTGAACAGCCTTTTCAGTCTCGAGATGATGGATGACGACAGCGTGGTGGTGGATAGGGCGAGCCCCAGAGATGTGGTCCTCGGCAACATCCGGAGGATGCGGCCGGCCGTGTTCACCATCGGCATCGTCAACGGCTTATGCGGCTCCTCCTTCCTGACGCGGTTCCGGGAGACGCTCGTCCACTACTCCGCCATGTTCGACATGCTGGACGCCACCATGCCCAGAGGGAGCGAGCAGCGGCTGGTGCTGGAGAGCGACATGCTGGGGTCGTTCGCGCTCAACATCATCGCCTGCGAGGGCCAGGACCGGACCGACCGCTTCGAGTCCTACAAGCAATGGCATATGAGGATGCAACGGGCCGAACTAAGGCAGCTTCCTTTAGACCGCGACATCATAGGCGCGGTGACGGACATGGTGAAGCAGCAGTACCATAAAGATTTTGTCATCCATGAGGATCGCCGGTGGCTGCTGCAGGGGTGGAAGGGCCGAATCCTCTTTGCCCATTCCACCTGGGTTGCAGACGATGCATACTCTCCCTGACTACTGCTCTGTTACCTTCTCTCACTCAGATACAGTAAAGTTTTTGGGTCAAGAAATTTTTTATCAAACTACTTGCTCACAGGTTTCATTTCTTAGTAGGTTGTGGAACCACCTGTTTGGTTCAAGCTCAACAATAAGATCTTGTGTTGTAATAATGGACAGCTACATGTATCCATCAATACAGAGGCTGAAATATTAATATATATTCTCTTTTCTCATAAAAAAACTGTAACATAAAACTTATACCGAACCTTCTACTTGCTTCTATTTTCACTAACAAAATACTTAGTTTAAATCATCAGTTTCCCAAGTTTCAATTTTGGAATCCAAATTTTTGATAAAAATGGTCTTTGGCTCATACAAACACCTACGAGAATTTGCACAACAAGGGCGCGGTAAAGAAAGGCGGCCCAGGAAGAATACATACAACCTGTGACATATTTGCTCAGATCTAATAATAAGGCTGGAGCATTTCCCCCCTTTTCATTTGTAGAATGGGGCTTAGTTTCAGTTATTTACTGAAAATCTACTTCAAGCCTGCAGCTAAATAATCACACCACTATATTTAGAGTTACCAGGAATTATTGGTCAGGTAACTCTTCCTCACCAAACCACCTTGGAGGATCATAACCATATCCACCTGTATCGACATCATACATAGACACAGGGCTCAGCTGAGATAAATATGATGTGGCGCAGACCTGAAAATGACGGAACAGAGAGTAATAACTAAGTAACAAGAGGAAAATGTGTGCTTACCGAGAGGATTACAACGGCACAGGCGCCAAGAAGTCAAGATTGTACCCTTCACAACACCATATCTTTTGTACGCTCGCATGGAGTACTCGCTGCAAGTTGGCACATAGCGGCAGCTTGAAGGAAGTAAAGGTGATATTTCTCCTGTTCACACCAAGCCGGTTCTGTGAGCAATCTATATAGAGATGCAATTGATGTTAAAAACCCATGCTTTAAGGTTCACGGTGTTCAAAATTATCAACAATAAGAGCCAATTTGAAAGCCATTGAAACTAAAAAGTACACAAACTCGGACTCTAAGATGCAAACAAGACTTACTTTTGTAAAACTTAAGCATGGATAGCGCGATGTTGACTCCCATATCATTGACTTCCTCTGTCAAGAATTACAACATGTAAACATTGTAGCAAAATACACAAGTTTTACAATATAAATCACAACACCCTTTAACCAATTTTCAATGCACGATATGTTAATGCATCGCAAAAGCCTATTTATGTGTGCTCTCAATCCTAAATTCACATCTACGAAAAGACAAGTTGGGACAATTCAGACATACACAGCAGTGTTCCAACCAAAGACCTAACAAGAAGATCATATATAGTACTAAGACCTTTTGCTGTGATGTTGCACATCTGTCACTGGTTGGGGGGCCCTTTTTTCTAGCAGGGAACATCCCCTTTCCATTACTTGATATAACGGAAAACAGAGTACATAGTTTGAGGAGATTGCACTCGAGAAGTCTTTACTGCGCCCAAAGACGCAGAAAGTCACTGGTTGGGGGGGCCCTTAGCACTGCACTTCTAAAGAAAGTGTTTACAAATCTTAAAAGTAGAACAATTCAAACAAAAATAGACCTCAAGCAAACAGCTGCATGCAAATTCGTGCCGCACAATCTGAGACTCAGACAAGAGGTGTACAAAACTCTGAAGAAAATTCCCACTGCTAGATAGCTACCATGGCTAATTAATCCCACTATGAGATACTACGACGCTGAAGATTTGAGCAAACGGAAGAAAAAAAAAAATACTAGCAAAAAACAACTGATACTAAAATCCATTCCTCAGTCTCCCAATATTAGGGCCATGCCACTATACTGACCTTCGTCATCAGCAGCACAGCTGACCCGCATCATCGGAATCCTTTTCTTGTTCTTCTGGAACGAAGCTCCAAACGGAACTAGTAGAAATCAAGAGAAGATTAACAACGCGTGCCGTTGGTAATATCAGGGAGAAAAGGTTAGAGAAATTTGCTTGTTGTTGCAGCACAGAACTGAATAAATCTTTAAGTCAAGGGAAGATAGAACGACGACAAGAGTCACCTGCGCTCCCGGCGAGAGGCCTCGCAGCCGAAACAGGTAAGAGGGAGAAGGAAACAGGTAAGATGGAGGCGGAGCCAGGGGCAGCGGCGGCCATGGCGACGGCGGCGCGCCGGCGCGGGAACTCACGCGAGCAAGCGGTGGTTGATAATTTTCACGGATTTGTTTGTCTCCCCCTTTTTTCCGTTTTGCTTTTATTTACAAGATAATGGGATTAACAACCGTCTGCAGACTTGGGCCGTTTTGGTATACAATATGGGCCTGGTTTTATCTCTGGTTTCATGGGCTGTCTCTTAATATTAGCGAAACCGGGCCAAAAATTTGGGCCAGTTTGTGAACTGTGTAGGATCTTCGTTGGAATTTGGAAAAAGGATTCCTTAGTTTTCCTTTGAGAAACAAAATATTGGTTTGCCTGCTTTTTAAAAGAAGTTAATCATTGTCACACACACACACACACACACACACACACACACACACACACACACACACACAAATAGATGAAGAAGCCGTGAGAGCTAAAAACAATACTCCTAGAGTACTACACTGTGTGGTCGTTATGCATGTGATGCAAAACGAAGAGTTTGGACTTTGCGAATGGACAACATGACGGTTGGTCATATCTCCCTCCCAGCACGATTACGATTCTTAGACAAATTGCGCTTTTGACGTAATCTAAGTTATCAACTTTTTTGCAAGGATCGACCAGTCACATGGTCGTCACATTGCCTCCAACGAACCCACATGGTAATGCATCATAACAAGTCACCGGTCAAATTTCTAAAGAGCTTTCATGCGCTTCCAGATTTCATATGGTTTTCAAATTAAAGTTCCTAAATGTTCAGTGTCTCTTACCTTTCGGCTACTACAATCATCATCTTCTTCTTCTGGTAATATATAGGAGTACTCCACTACATAGGAGTAATCTGTAAGAGCTCATCGACGAAAGCATTTAGTCAACTGTGCGGTGGCTGCATGCATGCTCCAACCTAGTGTAGTGTGTAGAGCTGAATACAAAGTCCTGGCATGCAGGCAGTTTATAGATTCAGTGTACCTTGCTCGTTCTTTTTCTGCCCACAGCATGGAAATTTAATTATTCAATTCTGTCAACAGTAATGCATCTCTGATGATCAATTATCATTAATCAGATCGTTGTCTTGGACTATTCTAGTCAAAATGGGCACATATGTGTGATTTGTTGATCCTGCATCTTATTCTTGAAATTAGAATATTTAGTTCTGCGTACAGCAAACACAGTGTCAGGTCAGCATCCAAGATGCATGCATGTAAGGCAGGTATTCTTAATCTGAAACACATGACAGACAGCTCAGTACATTTGATAATTTAAAACACGCCATGTTTTCTTTTTTCATTTTACATATCCATTGCTAATAAAGTACTGAATTACCAATTAGCTAGCAGACAGGTGATGCATTCGTAATTGAGAATTTCAAAACACGCTTTGTTCAATGTATCATGCTGCCTGGTAACGATATGGAATTCATGTATACTGATAACGCTTTTTCCTAGGTTCATGCCCATCATGTCCTAACCCCAGAGTACCACCATTCGATCGATGTCCTTTTTTTTTTCCTTTTACGAGTGGCCTCCATTCGATGCTTTTGACATAGTAACTGTTAAGAATTTGCTCATCAGTAATCATCTGTAGTAGTAATTCAAAAGATCCAAGGATGATGACTAATAAATCTTCAGAGATGACATGACATATATACCGGTTCATATTCATACCTCTTGATGTGAGGGCAAGAACAAATTAAAGGAAGGAATAAGCAGAGCAAGAAGCTCTGTATGCTTACAGTACAAGATGAAAGGAAAGAAAAAGGGGCAGCTCATCGATGGATCCAAGAGAGTGGAGCAGCCATTGCCGCCGTCATGTGCTCCCACAATGTCCTAAGCCAGCTAATATGTAGTAGCAAATTAATAAAGGAGTAGAGTATTGTTTTTAACGCAGATTCGGAAGACATGGATGGCCCATCAAAATCATTAAATATAATCACTGTACTCTAATCAAGCAACTAACTGCAAAGTTTTATCAGGCATCAGCTAGCTAGCTATGGTCCCTATATAAATAGCGATCGAGTGCATCTCTCTACGGTCCATCCATAGCCAACTCCTCACATCGAGTTAGCCCGTTGCGCGCTCGATATTCCGCAACAACACAAATTGATCCAAGAAGAAGAAGAAGAGCTGGAAGGAGCTGGAAGGAGCAGCAACGACAATAATAATGATGTGGAGAACAAGAGCTGGAAGGAGCTGGCAAAGCAGCACAAGATGAGCGGAGGAAGCAGGAGGGGTGGCGCCAGCGAGGTGGGCAAGGCTTCTTCTTCATCATCGTCGTTGTCGTCCTCGAGAGCGGGAGAGCTCCGGCGGTCGGTGTCGGGGAGGCTGAGGGAGCAGAGGGCGCGCCTCTACATCATGCGACGTTGCGTCTCCATGCTCGTCCGCTGGAAGGACTAGCGTTCTCTTTCTCTTTTTTTTTTTTCCTTTTTTTTTTCTTAGTGGGCTAACAAATCTGTAAATGGCCATTGCTTTCACGGAGATGGGCCTGCAATCTGTCTGGCTGGCCATCCCGTACGCGAAACAAAAATTTGGGCCGCCGCTATCTCTCTCTCTCTCTCTATGTCTGTTTGTATCTGTTCTAGAAAAAGAAAAAAAAATCTACGTACTATCGATCGCTGATCATTTGTGTTCTTCTCGCTTGCCTAAAAAAGAACTTGCTGTGTCACTGATTTACTCAGTACTGAGAAAACTTGGAGGAGAGTAGCCTGCTGCATACCGCTACATTTTGTCTTTTGCACAACAGAAATTTATGGCTGCAGCTAGAGTGATGTGGCTGTGGCTGTCTGTGTCTACAGCTAGCAGTGAAGGTATCCTTAACTTTGCAACAAAAAAACAGTTCGTGGCGCAAGGTTCATCCTTCAGAAACCACGCCGGGCTCTGCTCAGATCGATGGTCAAAGTAACTGATGCGCAATGCCTGCTCACAGCTAGCCTTGTTTTCTAGCAGTTCAGTTACTTCAACTTTCTCAAAAAAATTCATCTCTCCTACGTACTGCTTAAGACAGTACACTGGTATAAAGGAACCGCAGCATTCTCCTCTCTTCTCTCTACCAATTCAACAAAGCATCCTTTCACTGCATTTTTCAGCAAGCACTGGTCCCTCGGCGCTCATCTTATCATCTACCCCGAGGTAAGTTGTGTTTGCAGCTGGTGAGTCGTCTCGGTCGATTCTGTGTACTATGTTTTACAGTACAGCATCCTTGATCCTTTCTTCAGTACTCCCTCTTCTGCTTAATTTATCAGGAGTAAATCTGTAGCTGTCAACTAATGCTTTCTGTATCGATCCGATTACTTAGAAAAGAGATATCGAACAGGTAGAGATGTCCCATGCCGGCGAAGCTGGTTCATCAAAAAGGAGTGATGGTGACCAGATCAAGGGGAAGACATGGAAGGATGACAGCACGAGTGAGACCCCTCAACATGAGGTTGCCTCGTACCGCCTCTTCCCGGAGCCCGGGAAACCACAACGTAACAGACCCTCTCTCCTTGATTTCTTCCCCCCGGATGATCAACCACAAACACAATTGCTACCAAAGCAACAGGTAATTACTTGCCAATCTTGATATCCATCCCTATTTGTATTGTGACTTCCCGATTAAGTAAGTATTTATTCGATTTATTTACTACCGGTTAATTTCACTAATTAATTGTGTCTGTATCTGCTACTCCTAGTTAATTTGTAAGGAGATTTTTGTGGTGCTGATTTACTACTATTATTGTACGACTTAAAATGATGAAATGGGATTATATCTGTTGTATAGTTTATATTAATGGTAGCGCATGCATAGGTTTAAAAATACTTTTCATGATTGGTACAGAATTTGGTATTTTGATATATACACAGAGTTTTCTTTGTGGAATGCTTCGCTTGAGATTGGGCGTTTCTTTCATCTGTACTTAAAAGGTTAGCAGATTTGAGCATTAAATGGATCAGACATGCCAAAAAAGCATGCTCTTTATTTTAGGCTGAATTAATTTATCCCCAGAAGGTCAGGACTCTCCTGGTTGAGCCTGCTCCTTCTCTTACGCGTAACGATGTTTCGGATAGGGCTCACTGTCCTCTGCACAAGCCCCTTCAATCGAAAACTGTTCCCTGATCAGCATCAGAGGGACAACTGTTGCCAATAGTAGGCCGATACATGGTAGGTATCAGACTACTATTGACTCACATATCGACATCTATCTATACTCATCAGACAAAAACATCCCTTCAAGTCGGTTCACCATTTTTAATAGATATTTTGGATAAAGCTCATTGCCAGTCTCTCCCCAAACTCATCCCTCTTTTTGAAGGTTCTATCTTTAAATTGTTTAGTTTTCATCTGCAAAAGCTAGCTAAAAATTGAAACAAAGGGCCATAGGGCCATGCTGACTCATATTTGATACCATATAATATATGTCACTCTCCTTAATTAATTATTAAGTACCCCTACTCAAGATCTACCAAGGGTGAGAGAATATAGTAAGAAGCCTTATCTCTTTTCTTACATCTCAGTTAAAATTAAGAGTCCACGCAATCTTGTCGTATCATACACTTGATTCCATTCTTGGTTTGGAAGGGCATAATGACATTCTCTACCTCCATATAACTTGTCAATATTTTTTTTTCTCTCAACTCAAGTGGCTCGTGGCGAATACATGCAAAACCTCAACATTAGCTTAAAGATTCAACCAATATATATACATTCGCAGCAAGCTTCGCTTTCTTAGACCTTGTTTGAGGGGAGCTGACACTTTTCCAAAAGCGTTGCCTAGATAAGCATCCCTAGCTGGTCTAGTGGTCTAGGAAGCCCTTTTTTTCAAAAAAAAGTGAGGAGAAAAGTCATGCTTGGCATTCAACTTAATCGACTTTGGAAAGACAGCCTTAGTTCTCATCCTGAAGGGATGAAAGCTTGCTGCTGGTTGTGAAGGAGGGATAACCATAAATTGGAGAGCATTGAGGAAGACCTGCTCAGATGCAGGTGCAATGGTCGCCCCCCATTCATCTCCACCATACTATTGGCATACACATATAATGCTAAAAACTTCATAGGTGCCAGCCACCGATTGCTCATGACCTTCGTTATGAGATCCTCGAGCATATTAGTTAATAGTTACATTTTCCATATCTGCAACATGTGTCAGCAGGTTGAGTTATTCTTCTCCATCTCTGACAACTGCATCAAACACAAGAGCACATTCAATACTCCCTCCAGAGTGAGTGTCCTTCCAATTCCATGCACATAACTTGTGATATTGTTCCTCCTCACTTTCTTCCTTCATGAATATATAGAGAGTGCGTGACCATGCGTATTTTTCTGCCCCCATCGTCTCTATGCTATGACTCCAACCTTTCTTGATGTTGACCGACATGTGCCAAGCTCCATAGCGATGAGTTAGCTTCATCTAGTGCGGTGCTAGTAGAAGGATGTAGGTGGATATAGGGTGGTGATAGGCTGAGACGAGGATGAGACAATCTCTAGGCCTGCAAGGAGAAAAAGCTCGAAAAACAATGCGTTCACTTTCTGTGTAACTAGTGGTTTTTGTTTTGCTAGTTTGGAGAAGTGACTCGGTTCAAAAGATTTTTTTTGCTTCCTAAAGAAACAAATGCTATAAAATCTTCCCAAACAGAGCGTTAGTGCATCATTTCTTTGATGAGTGGGCTTGGAGGATGATCATAGCATTTAGTAAATTTTTGAAGAGAATCAAGGAGTAGCGATGATGATTGATACTTAATTGTCTATCTAAGATAGAGTTATTACGGCCAGGTGATGGAGCCAAAGGAAAACGGTGTAGAGGAAACATTGTTGCTATTTACCATTAATGTAATGTTTCTCCTTTCAGTGATGAGGTGAACATAACTCATGCAGATTCACTGACATGGTGGGTGTGATTGACTTCACTAAATGTTTGTCGTCTTATAGCTTTTTGAGAGAAATTCTCTAGATTCTATATGTAATTATTCTTTATAGGCTCATGTCGTGATAATGGGCTAGGGGCCCATTTCCCGATCCATTCCAGCTAAGCTCGTCAACTAGAGCCCACTATCAAGCAGTCAACCATTGAAGCGGCCCAACCATGAAGCGGGCTGGAAGAAGCAAGATAAGGCCCACCTTGGCTCCCAAGTCGGGGCCTTCATCACCTTCAAGTCGGAACCCACCCTATGCCGAGAAGAGGATGGCTTGAGCACCATGTTTTCCCCGAAGTTGGGTACTACATTTCTCTCGATACCATGACAATGGACGAACAATCTTTTAACTGACCGGTGCAATAGGCTGGATGGAATCTCTGTCAACGCTTGGCAAACTGTCATGTAGGACAGTGCAAAAGCTGCCTTGTGCGTATCCATGCCTACACCCGCCCTAGTAGCGGAAAGGTTCACGCCATGTAACCCTGGCCCGACCAGCCCTTTATAAGGCCGTGCCAGGGACACACTTCACAATACAAACACACAAGGATAACCTCTTTCTTCTTCCTCGTGCAGGAGGGCCTGTCCTCCTCTACCATTGTAACCCATCCTCTCATCTTGCAAGGCCAATTCAATCCGTTGCTGCTAGATACAGGGCACAACGCCTGAACCAAGATAAAAAACCTCACGTCGAACTATAGCTAAAAGAAGAAGCCCTACGAGCACTCGATCTCCCCTCCTACTAGTTTGTTGGTGGTTTAAAACATTGACATATCGCAATTCTTGTATTGCATGTTGTGGGTCTGTCTAGTAAGTATATGATGTGATAAAGCTATAACAATTAGGAATAAGACTAAACATAATTGAGCAATGGAACTGTAAGGAAACAATTACAAACAAACAAAGACAACCCAAAATAGGGTTAATTTAATACATGCCATTACAACTTTTTGAAATTTGAGGTATGCCATTCGGGCCCATGTGTCATCTACTTGCAATCCCTCCTGTAAGTGACACATCGGTGGCATATTTCCAAATTTGAAAAATTATAATCATATAGTTCTAACCAGCCCCCAAAATATGAGAGAATCTTTAATTAGAATATGAAAAGTCAAGTAAGCAAGTGATTTTTTCATCGAAGTTCAACACCATGAATGATATTTATGTCTCCATCAATGAGTCCATAAAGGATTGGGCCTCCTTCAACTATAACTACACCGACCAACCACAAAAGCTCAAACTCGAGTATTCATTAGAGTTTCTTCTTATGAGGGCAATACACACCAAGCTATCTAGGAGATGAATCAAGAGTAACAAACATGAACATCAGCAGCAGCAGGGGCGGAGGCTCTTGGATACCATCTAGGGCTCCCCCCCCTTGCCAAAGACAAAAATTGCTGGTCTCAGGCATTGGCCATTGCTTCGTTTAGGGAGAAGCCAGGAGCGAACCTATGCATGGTAACTGAAAGAGCTTAGAACAAGTCTTTTATCAGCATTTTCTTGATTTGAGGCAGCTACCTGGCTGAGAAAGAAGGTCGAACAGCCGTTTATAGTAGCAAAGTGAACTTTGATAGTTGCAGTGTAAGAACCATGGTAGAGACTAGAGAGAGAGAGAGAGAGAGAGAGAGAGAGATTAGTCGCACTGTAGCAGTTGCCCCCCCTCCCTTTCGTCCCATGCTCCGCCACTGAGCAGCAGTGAAGATATGAACCAATCACTCAATTGAAGTGGCTCACTCAATATCCACTCAAATCCTCAAGTAATGTGGGTAAAAAAGATTGAGTTGATTGAGCATTAGGACATTTTTCTTTTTAGTTTCACATTGTATCTTTGTTGATAGTGCAACGTACTTATACTCATAATTAGAATGAATGAAAACTCGATGTCATAGGTAGCATTTTCATTTTCCTTTTCCTTTTTGTGGGACACAATGGTATATATCATTTTAACATGAGTGTATAGTCATTCAACAAGATTAGTCCTTTACTTGTCTATAATAAATAAATCCAAAACATGTACGTACTTTCAATAACCTATGGCACCAAATTACAAGTATACTTGGAAAGATTCATTTGCCTACTCAATTGAACACAATACATATGTGCCACATATATCATTAATGGTAGGATGGGCTAGGTTGCTGGAATAACACATGTGCACCTCTATGAAAACTGAATTTTCCAAAGTCCCCTACCATTTTGAGTTATTGAGAGGAATAAGACTGAATTTTCCAAAGTCCCCAACCATAGAGTATTACATTGGGGGTTGTTAGCCCTCTCAATATTCTAGGTAAATTTAGCCAGATCACGAGGAGTGAAATTGTGCTAGGTCAAGCCAATTAATTAGGTGGAAACCCAAGCTCGATTTTAAATGAATTGACTCAATTCTTGATAATTGAAATCAAGTGGTCTTTTTTGCATGCAGTGCTTGCTTTCCCATTTACACATTGCTTCTTCCTCGAACTTGCTTCCACCTGATTTCTAATCCAACATAGCTTTCCCTAGTATAATTTCTCCTCCCCCCTCTTCCTATCAACAAGATCCACCATCGTTGGCTTTACATCCTATATATTGTCGTAGCTTATGACAAGAAATCTCTTAGATGCTACCAGATCTACCTTTAGAAATCCCCTTCCTCAGGTATTTTCTTGCAGGCTGCTATACATCCTAGACCTGTTGTTTGGGATGCTAGTAGCAGTGTCTCCTCTTTTGCATATGTTCAATAAATATTTACATGTTCAAGTTCATCATAAGGTACAACCTACATGATTCTACCTTAATATGCTTCTAGACATCATTGTAAACTTTACTAGTAGTAAATCAAAGATGATGGCTCTATAACCTAGATCTTGCTCAGATCTATCAATAAATTCTAGATTTTATCATACAAGGTAATAGATATATAATGCGTCTCTCCAGTAGAGGGTGACTTGTGGATGACGATGTGTGTAGCAATGGGTGTAGGCCAAGGGGAGCTCATTGAGGTGAATATGGTGAAGGCTACTACTCTACCTAGATTTTGGTGAAAAGGAATGTGGCTTTTATCCTCCCACAGCAAGCTCCCAAGCCTCCTCCTGGCACATGTCATCACTCCATTGGGCTACTTTTATTTCTTTTTGGCCTAGGCAGAATGGAGCGGTGTCAGGTGCCTCACGGTGTTGTTCTTTCTCCTTTATTTGGTATCTAACAAAATTGCAAGAAACAAACCACCATTTTAGACGCAGCCGCTTCTGCCGATCAAATGTGCCAAAACATAGCAGCCGACAGCTATTTTGTCAACACATGATGGTAGTAGAAGCGTGCAGTGCTGGTTGGCCATACCTACCCGGATGGGAAAAGGGATCTCAAGGGCTGCCTCACTGGTATTGCCCACATGTGCTGCTTTGGGTTCGACAAGGTGCGTCTGTGTCCATGTCTAAGACATTGACAACAGGGCCAGCATTCGGCTGGAGCTTGAACAGTTCATCAAGGATGTGTGGCCTAGAGACTTGTTTTTCTTCCACTATAGGAGCCAAGCTGTATATCTACCGGCCGAAGCCAGGACAACGACGCCACTACAATGAGTGCACCGCGTCCTGTGACCTCTATCTGATTAAACATCCAATTAACTGCAGGTAAGATAAGTTTAGACAAGATTCATCTCTAAATGATCATCTAGACATCTCAATTTTCTTGCGTGTAAACTGCAGAGTAAATTTCAACATGCTCTTGAATTTGTGCCAAAACAATGGCCTGATCGGTAAGAACAAGAAGTGGATTGAAAACATAATGAATAGATGCCGAACTGACAGCCTCCATTAGTCCATCCGTCACCAATAGCTGCATCAATGTATTTCCTTAAGAAAGTTGCCTATATATGTTGAAGCCTGACATCTGATGTTATGAAAAGGCAAAAAGGGATTAGTCACACTGGTTGTTTAGGTGGGTGAGGACCAGCATATAACCTTCATTATTCCAACCATAAAATATTCAAATTGATCCTTTTACATTAAGCGAGGATGAAAGCGTAAGAAGGGTGCTATGCATAAATACACGTGCCCACCCCATGTGGGGGCTAGACGGTAAGTGAACTTTGGACATGGGGCATTATATCAGAGGAGACCTGTAGCACATAGAGGCTCAACACTCAAAACAAAACTACGACCAGTATTTAGGATAAAGGGGATGGATCCTCTTCCTCTCCCCAATGATGCGGTCACCATGGAGTAAGGGAGGGGGCTGATTTGGATATTCAAGAGTGACTATGGTAAATTTTATTTTTTATATGGATGAAGGACTCCAATTCTCCTCCATGTGGCTTGGTGGAATTGTCTGGAGAGGAAGAGACTATACTACTAAAAAACCATGGTTTGATGGAATTGTTTGGCACATATGACACATGTTAGTATTTACCTGTCTAGAGTTGACCCTAGAGAAGTGATGAGAACTTTGTAAATAATCAATAAAATATTAAGAATGTGCAACATCTTTGTTCAACTCCCTCACTGGCCCAACATCATAATTTGATAAACTCCAAACATTCTTACTTGTATGGCCTCAGATCTTGTTTGATTGTTGGTTGTGTAACCCTTTTTGATAAAGGTTTTGATATTTTATTATTACCATCCAAGAATAGGGTATATATACAGTTCAGAGAAAATATTGTTTGGTGATCCTGTGATGTGTTACATGCTTATTTTTATTTATTGGTTTAAAGCATAGTATTCTTTCTGTTATGGTCTAACAAAATCCAAAAGAAGCATGATATTCTTATTTTGTAATTGGCAGTAGCACAAAGTTATTTGGTAAGTGTATCTATATTTGATTCAATGATTGATATATAATCCATTGAGTTGAGAGGACTGTAGAGTGGTAACATGCTCATGGTGATACATGCATTCTGTGCTTCTACAAGTATTATCCATATTTGCAATCTAGAACCTTTATTCTTGAAAGTGCCATTGCATCTTTATTTGATCATTATTTCATTGTTGATTACTTGACCCAGCTGCAAGTGTATGCACATTATCCAGCATCACGTTTTTCACAAAGAATTGATGCTTGCAGGACATCAATGACGTGAATATTCAGATTCAAATGTCTAACCGTGAAGACAATGTGCCAGCTTCTGCAAGCAGCTCTAGCTCATTGTTTTCAAATGCTTTAGCACCGGTGCAACTAGGCCCCCAATTTACACTTGTGAATCATGGTAGAAGTCAGTCTTCTTATCTTCCCTCTCATACACCTAGATCAATGGTGGGTAGCATGGAAGACTTTGCAGATATAATGGTAGTGCAGCAAGCCTATCTTTGTGCACTTTATGATGATCCAGATGAAATTACTCCGGTGAATCTTCTTCACGAAGCTCCACATGCTGTGACAAACCACTATGCTACAAATATTTGTCAGATGCCACATTCTAGGGAAAGTTCATTAGATGCAGTTACTGGGCAACTGCTAAGGATTACATCTTCATCTTCACAAATGCAACCCTCTGGACAGGACTATATCAATCAGCCATACAGTGCACAAGGAAATACGAGGTCTCCATTGGACTCCTCCGTGACCTTCCGAGACATTTGCACCAAGGGTCAGGTTGCTGATTTATGGTAAGAACAACCATCTGTTTTCAAGTTTTCCGTGCAGCATCAACTTGTGATTTAAATCAGACACAATAACTTTTTACTGTAAATTTGCACGCAGTATGAATCCAAGTGGAAGCCGTCTCGTGCAGCGTGCGCTGGAGATGGCAACACCTGAGGAGATCATCATGGTCTACGAGGAAGTAATTCCTTCTGCACATAAGCTGGCCACTGATGTCTTTGCGAATTACGTGATCCAAAAGCTTCTTGAGCACGGACCGCAGTCCTGTAGAAGTAAATTCATTTGTAATCTTACTGGCAATGTTGTACGGCTGAGCTTCCATATCTATGGATGCCGGGTCATCCAGAAGGTAAACTAATCATCCTTTGCTCTCTCCTTCAGTTGTCAAAATTAATTACCACTTAATTCCTCCATTTTATCTTTTAAAATTGATGCTGTTCACCACCGACGAATATTATTGACTGTGCATTACTCATCTTTCAGGCTTTCGAAGTAGCTGACAATGATCTAAAATTACAACTGGCCTACGAGTTTCGCGGAAAAGTGCTGAAATGTGCTCGTGACCAATACGCAAACCACGTCCTGCAGAAGTGTATGGAGTGTGTCCCGGCGCAGCGCATCCAATTTATCTTCAGGAGTTTCATCGGAAATGCAAAAGCGTTCTCCATCACTCATTATGGCTGCCATATCATTCAGGTTGTCATCAGCTGTTATTTTCTTTAGGATCCTTTTCTTTATCTGTCTTTCTGTTCGATCAGTGACAATATTATTATTATTGGCTCGTTTGTTCTCTGTGCATGCACGGCGGCTGATCGATGATCACAGAAAGTGCTTACTTTCTGTAATAACCCGGAGATCAGTTATAAACTAGTGGAAGAGATCGAGGAGGCCGCTGTGAAGCTGGCGTCAGACCCGTGTGGGAACTACGTTGTGCAGGTAATTAAATCGATCCCTCCCTCTCCCTGATCATATAATTCAAGTTGATGATATTGATGCCTTATATATTAATATACCTCACCAATCGTTGCAGCACGTTGTGGAGCACGGAGGACCTGTTGAACGGTCCGTGATCGTGAAAAAATTAGCTGGGCAAGTGCTGAAATTGAGCTACCAAAAGTATGCATCAAATGTTATAGAAAAGTGCCTGGCATTTGGCAGCGTCCAGGATCAACAGCTGATCATCAACGAGATCCTCACCTCCGGCAGCCGCCAAGTGTTTGATCATCTGCTGGTAATTGGTGATCTGTCTTGTCGATCTACTGCATCAACAAGTGACTCTTATGCATTTTCTTTTAAAAAAAAATCAGAGAAGGATCATAAAATATCTTATTTACTGATGAATCTTCTGAATGCAGGACATGATGTGCCACATGTACGCCACCTTCGTGATCCAGAAGCTGGTGCCGGCGACGAACGAGGAGCAGCTGAGCGTGCTGGCGGAGGTGGCGCACCGCAACATGGCCACCATCTCGAGGTACCCGCATGGCAGGCATGTCATCGCCCACATCCAGAAGGCCCTCACAGAGAGGGGTATGTCATCCGACATGTACCGGGGCCTGTCAGACTGCTGATCAGGAAGGAAGGAAGAAGAATATCTCCGGTTCTGTTTTAATAAATAATTAATAATCGAGTTCTATCGATCTGTTGCACAATTAGAGAACTATGGTTTAATTTTTCTTTTTTTATGCTTATGTTGCTGTCGTTTTTTTCGAATCAAACATAACTGCAGTTGCTAGTATATTGGATCCAGTGTTGTTTCAGAGTGTTTAATCGATGAAACGTTAATTAGTTTTAAGCGTGCTGGCGTGCATTCAGACCAGATCGACCTTGCGTGTGTTTCCTGGCATGGTGTGATTGCAGGCTTCCTATATCAGAAAGCAGCTAGGCACACATCTAGCCTAGTTGAAACATGTAACTATG
>BCLG01003573.1:0-48990 GCA_001602295.1 Zoysia matrella
ATTTTAAACTGCATGTTTTGTTTGCAACCTTAATTTGCATGCCAACTATTTTAAAATGTGCTAGCAACATTCCTAAGCCGTGCCTGTTTACTGTTCCACAAATATCAACCCTAGGATTGCTTTAGTACATTTATTTTACTTTTATGCTTAGCCATGCTTAGTCGCATTTATTTTCATATCACACCTATCACTATAAAATAGAATTTATGTTAAATGCTTTTGAACTGTGCTTCAAATGTGTGTGTATTGCAAATAACTATACATAACTATTTACCGGAGGCAGGAGGCAGTTTGAGGAGCTGGGGGACTTTCGAGAAGTCCCTATGAGAGTACCTGTGGCGGGTACACTGGAGGCTTCGGCCTTGACGGCGAGTTTGTTGGTTGTTGGAGTTGTGGTTGGAGAGATAGCCTGCTCCGGCAATTAAGGACCGAGTCCTTCGAGTCTTGTACGCTCAGTTGACAACCATGCACACCACGTTACCCTATATGGGCAGTTGGCTTGATCTTGAAGCTTGCTGAGACTGGTTGTTTACCCGTGAGTTGGCGGTGTAGTGTTAGTGTGGTGTAGAGCTTTGACTCCCCACATGAGATCGAGATACCCCACCTGATCAGTGGTAGGCTCTTCACAACTTCAGGACTGATTGCGTAGGCTTTTGGGATCCCTATCCTGGAGGACGGATGACGCCAGTTAAAGCTTGTGGACGGGTCTTGTGAGTTTGTCGGGACTACGACGGTAGTTCCTGATGACGCTTCTCGTGGGTTCAGGTGCATAACCTCTGCAGAGTTTTAGTCGATGCGCATTGCCACGTCTTTTTTGTAAGGACACCACCCTGAGTTGTGCTCCTCGTTGAGTAGCTTTGTTCTTCTTCCTCCTCTCTTTTTTCAAATGTTTTTGATTCCGACCTTTGAGCTGTGGCCGAGTGTGGAGATTACATCGGCATTAAAATGAACCCTCGTCCGAGATAACGGAGATCTCTGCGGGGCAAGATAATAAAATTTGACAAGTTTAAAAATAAAGCTTTCTTGCATCTTTAAATAAAATAAAATGTTTTAAACTTGCATTTAGCACTTGAGCCATGCCTTTACCTTGAAACCATTTGCATGCATACATTGTTGTTAGGTAGTACGCGGTTTGCTGAGTATTCGTACTCACAGCTTTCTAATTTGTTGTTTTCAGAGGATACGCTCAGCTTCGATTTCGACTACGTCTCTGACGGCCCGTGACGTACGCTCCTGCGCTCGAGCTAGCCTGTGTGGAGGAGGTTCGCTACCGTTGCCATGAAGATGCTTCCGCTGTTGCTTTTGTCGGATTCACGATAGTGATATATCTGCTCTGAGATATTTCCGGTCTGCGTGCCGATGGACCCCTTTAGAGGATTTTATTCTAATAATTTCACTCTGATCTACTATTTTCTAATTTGTTTCTTGTTTAATATTTCTGTTATGGTTTCTTGATTGATCGCTTGTGATATCGTGATTGCCAAACTCCTGGGATTGGCAATGTCACGTGAGATCGGGACTTATCGAAAGGTAAGTGAAAACCCGGTCGTTACACACACCATCTCAGATCCTATGAATTTCTCATTCCTATATCTTTCCTACCTTATGTTCCAAAGAGGCCGTTAAGGTGTAAAAACCCTCGGACGGTCCACGCGCTACTCGACATCGTCACCACTTTCGCCAACGGGGAGGAGGCTGTCCAAGCCAACTTCGATCGAGGCTGAGACAAGGACAAGGAGAAGTCCAAGTCCGAGCGCAAGTCTGACCACCGCTCTGACCGGCGTTCCGACCATCGAGACGACCGAGCCGGCGGAGGCTCCAGCAGCAAGAAACCCAAGAAGGATCGACAGCACGACGATGAGTTCGTGGCCGTTGCGGAACGATGACCCCGATCCCAAGCCAAGGCTCCGTCTGAGCATGACAACTGCTTCGAGAAGCTTCTAGAGAAGCCCTGTCCGAACCATTTCGCTCCAGTTCAGCACCTTAACAAGGATTGTCACCTGATGTAGTACTTCTTGAAGGGCCATCTCCGTGTCCAACCGCGTCAACCTCAACGTCCCGACCCCCCAGAGAAGGGTGCCAAGGAGAACGCCGACCCTGCCTTTCCCGAACCTGAAGGTTGCCTCATGATTTTTGGTGGGCCGTGGGCTTACGAGCCTTGGCGCCATAAGCTGCTGTGGCGAGAGTCAACTTTGCCGACTCTGCCTTACCATCCTACCTCAAGTAGTTGGAGGTGCCCATTACCTTTGAAAAATTTGACCACCCTGACCAAGTGCCTCAACTAGGGTGTCTTCCCTTGGTGCTCGACCCCATCGTCGGCAACACATGTCTCACCAAAGTCTTCATTGACGATGGGAGCGCCCTCAACATCTTCTACATTGACACCTTCAACGCCATTAAGCTTTCATGGTTGGACCTCCGGCCGAGCCATGCTCCATTCCACGGGGTAATCTCGGAGGACCGCGTCGTCCCTATGGGACAGATCGACCTTCCAGTCACCTTTCGGTGACCGCAACAACTTCCGGACCGAGACACTTACCTTCGAGGTAGTCAACTTCGCCCGAACCTACCATGCCATCCTTGGCCGACCCTGCTATGCCAAGTTCATGGCTGTCTTCAACTACGTCTACCTCAAGCTGAAGATGTCGAGTCCCAAAGTTATCATCACCGTGTCTTCACACATCAAACAGGCCCTCACCTGTGAGCAAGAAATCTTTGAGCTGGCCCTCGCTCTCTCAAGGTTGGTCGAGCTGGAAGAGATCAGCATGTCCCAAGGATCGGCCCCGATCTCGGCCCTCAACTCTAAGGCGTCAACCTCTACGTTTTTTGAACCAGACAGTGAATCCAAGAAGATCATTCTCGACCCATCCAACCCCGCCAAGAAGGCTAGGGTCGGGTCGGTGCTCTCCGACAAATAAGAAAGCGCGCTCGTCGACTTTTCACTCGGAATCAGGACATCTTCACCTAAGCACCCTCTGACATGCCGGGCATCCTGAAGGAAGTCGCCGAACACTCCCTCAACATCAAGCCTGTATCTCAACCCGTACAGCAACGACTCCGACGCTTTGACGATGAGAAGAAGAAGGCCATAGGGGAAGAAATTACTAAGCTGCTCGATGCTAAGTTCATTCGTGAGGTCTACCACCCCGAGTGGCTAGCCAACCCTATAATGGTCAAGAAAAAGAATGGTAAATGGAAGATGTGCGTTGATTATACGAGTCTCAACAAAGCATGCTCAAAGGATCCGTTTTCTTTGCCGCACATAGATCAGGTGGTCAATTCCACCGCTGGCTGCGAGACCTTTAGTTTTCTCTATATGTACTCCGGGTACTATTAGATTTTTATGTGAGGTTCTGACCAGCCAGCCATGTCCTTCATCACTCCGTTCGGCTCTTTCTGCTACGTCACGATGCCTTTTGGGGTTAAAAACGCCGGCGCAACCGATCAGCGCAATATGCAAAAATGCTACCATGACCAACTGGGTCAGAACCTAGAAATCTACGTCGACAACATCGTTACCAAGACCCGCAAGGCCGACGGCCTCATCGCCGATCTGGAGGATACCTTCGCCAACCTTCGACGATACCACGTCAAGCTCAACCTCGAGAAATGCATCTTCGGCTTTCCCTCCGGCAAGCTGCTTGGGTTCGTAATCTTCAAGCATGGCATCGAAGCCAACCCTGAGAAGATAGCCGCGATCCTAAATCTCAGCCCCGTCAAGAACGTTAAAGGTGTCCAGAGGCTCACTGGGTGCCTCGCGGCCCTCAGCTGTTTCATCTTTCGACTCGGTGAGAAGGCAATGCCTTTTTATCGACTGCTACGCAAGTCCCTTCACCTGGACCGTCGAGACCCACGAAGCGTTTGAGCAACTGAAGATCCAGCTGTCCTCGCCGCTGGCCCCGAGTGAGGTTCTACTCTTGTACATCTTCGCCACTTCCAAGGTGGTTAGCATCGCCCTCGTCATCGAGCGCTCGGAAGAGGGTCGGACATTGAAGGTCCAGCGGCCCATTTATTTCATCAGTGAAGTGCTCGCCGATGCCAAAACCCGCTACACGCAAGTGGAGAAGCTAATCTACGTCGTCCTCATTACATAGTGCAAACTACGTCACTAATTCAACAGGCACTCCATCCAAGTGGTAACAAGTTTCCCACTCGGAGAGGTCATCACCAACAATGATGCGGTCGAACGGATCGCCACGTGGGCAATGGAGCTCATGGGCCACGACATCTCCTATGTGCCACATCAAGCCATCAAGTCCCAAGTTCTCACAGATTTCATCGTCAAATAGACCGAAGCTCAAGAGCAGCCAACCCCAGTCGACCTCGAGCACTTGACCATGTTCTTCGATGGCTCATGTATGCTTTGAGGCTCGGGGGCTGTCGTCGTACTCATTTCTCCAAAAGGCACCAAGTTCGGGTACGTACTCCAGATTCACTTTCGCGCCTCAAACAACGTCGCCGAATATGAAGCTCTCCTTCAAGGTTCGCGAATGGCAATCACTCTTGGCGTCCAACGACTATACGTCAAGGGTGACTCCGAGCTCGTTGTAAACCAAGTTATGAAAGCATCAAGTTGCCGGGATCGAAGATGGAGGCTTATTGCGAAAAAATTCACAAGCTCAAAGACAAGTTCGATGGGCTCAAGCTCCACCATGTTCTACTCTGTGACAACGAAGCGGCCGACTATCTTGCCAAAATGGCCTCTAGCAGAGATCTCGTACCCGACGACGTCTTCCTCGATGTCCTCACCGAGCCAACCATCAAGATTAAAGAAGAGACCGACTCCTCGTTCGATGCCCCGATCGGCCAGCAGGCCCTGACCCCAGGGTTGGAAGTGATGGCCATCATTCTCGACTGGTCCCAAGATATCTTTGCCTCCCTCCAAGATGACATGTTTTCGACCAACACCAACGAATCCCGACGCATCTCTCGACGAGCAAAAGCCTACACCATCATCAACGACGAGCTATACAAGCGAAGCACTAGCGGTGTTTTTCAAAGCTGCATCCCCCGGGAGGAGGGTCGGCATATACTTGACGACGTTCACTCGAGAATTTGAGGGCACCACGCCGCCCCGAGGATCTTAGTGGGAAAATCTTTGCGCCAAGGATTCTACTGGCCTTCAGTTGTCGTCGATGCTAAGCAGCTGGTCCTCACCTGCCAAGGGTGCCAATATTATGCCCATCAGACCCACTTGTCGGCTCAAGAACTTCAAATGATCCCGATCTTGTGGCCCTTGGTGGTTTGGGGCCTCGACATCCTCGGGCCTTTCCGAAAAGCGCCTGGAGGCGTCACCCACCTATTCATCGCCATCGACAAGTTTAAAAAATGGATTGAAGCCAAGCCGGCGCCCTCTATCAGCACCGGTCGGGCGGTCGAATTCTTCTACGAAATCATCTGTCACTTCGAGGTCCTGAACTCCATCATCACCGACAATGTTGCGCAATTCACCTGTCGGCAATTTCATGAATTCTGCTAAAAATATCACATCCGACTCGACTTCGAATTCGTGGCCCACCCGAGAACCAATGGGCAAGTCGAACGCGCCAACGGCATGGTGCTCCAAGGGATTAAACCCCGAATTTACGACTATGTTGAGAATGCGGCCAGACGGTGGGCCCAAGAACTCCCCTCCGTGCTCTGAGGCCTGCGGACAACCCCCAATTGGACGACGGGCTTCACCCCATTCCTCCTTGGCATTCGACGCCGAAGCCGTTCTGCCGACCGATATCGACTACGATTCCCCGCGAGTGCGAACCTACAACGAAGAAGCATCAGAAACAACACGACCAGACGCCCTGGATCAACTCGATGAAGCACGAGACGTTGCCATATTACGGTCGGCCAACTACCAGCATAACCTCTGTCGGCTACACGCTCGGTGGATCAACGATCGAGCATTCAACGTCGGCGACCTAATCCTGAAGAGAGCTCAAACTAAGGCTAGGAAGCACAATTTGTCACCCTCTGGGAGGGGCCTTTGTAATCAAGCATGTTCTAAGACCCGGCGCCTATAAGTTGGCGACCAAGTGTGGCGAAGAGATCGAGAATGCATAAAACCTTGAAAATTTGAGTCCTTTGTCGGCAAAATAAAATCAGATATGTTTCTTGAGCAAATCTTGTTTCTTTTTGTGTGCCGGTCGGTGGCGCGCGGCCGAAAGGCTAACCCCCGCCGCCCGAGGGCTATCTGAGTGTCCCCTGCGACATGTTCTCCAACCCTCCCGACATGTTCGCTGGGTCCTGCAGTGCAGGCCTCGAGGCCTCTCGCCCGACAGTCGGTCTGTACAAGTCTCGAAGTTAAATCCCAACCCGCGCTGGCGTGAACTTCGAAAGTTCCCTCGGGTCAGCATGATTTAAATAAGAACAGTGTTTCGAACTGACCCCATCATTTTTCGCACGCTTCGCGCCTTTTGTTCTCGTTTGCAGGTTTCGTGCCTCGTTCTTGTTCTAGGACTCCTGCCTGGTCCGCGCAAGTTTCGAAGTTAAATCCCAACTCGTGCTGGCATGTACTCCGAAAGTTCCCTCGGGCTCAACGCAATTTAACTGAGAACAGCGTTGCGGATCGCCCTCGTCGTTCTCAAGCTCCACGCCTCTCATTTTTGTTCTTAGACCTCGTTTCTCGCCGATCCTCGGATGTGTAAAGTAAATTCTAGGTGCTAGCGTTTGAGTCTTTACTCGCGGCTAGTGATCAACGGCCCAAGTTAGTGACGCCCTACTGCTGCATTGAGTCCGATACTCAACCCTACAGGCTATACCCGACCTGGTCGCTCTGTCAATGCCCAATGGATGACAAAAAACACAAAGTTACAAAGAAGATTACTTGGCACGGGGAAAGGTTAGAAAGCACTACTATTAACATATCTTACAAAAGATATCCGAAGTACATCACCAAAAATCATTACCGGAAAACAAAAAAAGTGAGAAGACCTAAACCTATAGGTTTTGGGGCGGTGGCGGAGGACCCTGGTATGGAAGTCCCTTGTATGGAAGTCGGCGCAAAGGTTCGTCGCCCGAGCACAACGTTCGTCAGCTCCAGGATCTCCGCTTCTGGGGTATCGAGAGGGAAGCCTTCAGAGACACGCGCAAGCTCGACGCCCGAATAATGCGTCATCACCTGCGCCAGTGCCAGTGTCGCCCAATCTTGGAGGGAGCCGATCAACGCGGCGGCGATCAGCCCGTGGAGATACCCCATCACGTATCGGGCGTAGTCTGCTGAGATGTTGATGTCTCGCACCCCGACAAAGATGTTCCAGAACATGCGGCGCACGTCCGCCATCACGTCCCAGACTGCGCTAGTCACGGCTGCAAAGCAAAACGAAGATAAGCAATCAACCCCACGACAACCCTTCAAACACGATCTACAAAGATACATACCGTCGCGCTCCGCGATGGCGACGCTGGTGGTGGTCTGCACGTCCTCCACCTCCTGCCACGCGCTGGCCACAGCTTCGTCGGAGGACAGGTGCAGGGCGTCCAGCTCCGCGGTGAGCTTCTTGACCTCATCATGCGAGACGACGAGCTTCGCCTTGACAGCAGCACACCACCCCGCCGCCTTCTTCGCCTTCGCCTCCGCTCGCTCAGCCCGTTGGTTGAGCTCTGGACAAGACGATCGGCTTTAACTTTCTTATTCCTACAGGAAAGGGAGGCCGGAGACAAGATCAGGAGCGCGATACTTACGGACAGCGTTGAACTGCACTTGTGCCAGTTCAGCAGCGTACTTCTTCCTCTCCTCCCGAGCTGCTAGAGCCTCCACTCAAGAAGCCCGGGCGTCTTGCCACGCCGCCAGGGTCTACTCCTACACGGCCTTGAGCTCGAGGCAGAGTCGGTGGGCATCCTCCGTCGACACCTCTCGGCCGGCCCGAGCCCGGTCCAACGCCTTGCGGAGGGACTCCACTTCGGCCCGCAACACCGGGTCAGATAGAGACTGATCCAGCATCTGAAGCTTTGAGTTACTATGGACTTACCCATGACCATGAAGTTTTGAGTTACTATGGACTTACCCGTGATTCCAGCACGGCTGGGTCGCTGAAGATGTTGCGACCCACGGCCAATCGGTCAAGGAGCTTCTTCATGCCCTCGCCGACCTCGAGGATGATGTCCAGGACATCCCCCATCGAGCTGTCATAGTGACGCGTGGCTCGCATCGACGCCTCACCCAATGGGGGGTCCGACACCACCCGCTGCTCTGAGGCTGAGGCCTCGGAGCCATCAGCACCGGCCGCAGCCGCGACAGTCGTCGTCACAGCGGCCTTCCCCCTCGCTTCTTCGCCGACTGCCACTGTTGGTCCCGTAGACGTGGCAGCCGAAGATGACATTTGCCCACCTCCGCTGACCGCCGTGGCAGGCTCCACGGCTACCACCTCGATGTCCCCCTCGGCGCCTGCAACCAAGGGCGGAGGCTGCGGGCCTTCTGCAACTGCTGCCGCCCCTTGGCCCTCAGGAGGGGCCAATGGGGCTGCACAACTTTTTCTTCAAACACCGGCGCATCGGCCGGTGGGTCTTCCCGCTGGGAACTCGAACACGGCAGGACAATTGGAGCACCCGCCACCACCGCCGCCGCAGGGTTTGACCCCTCTTCGCCAGCTCGCAGCACGATGCCCGCCGCGGCAACAGGAGCGACAGTCGCTCTGTGAAAAAAGTAAACGAAGTAAGCCCACTACACAACTAATATGCACAACGATAAAAGTTTGAGCGCAGGTACTTACGCCTTCGATTGGTGGATCGGAATGACCCCGGTTGCCGTTGGTGGCGATTGCACGGCCTTTGGACCCCGAGTCATCGCCGTCGTTGCTTCCCTCTCAGACGGCAGCACCGGATGAACAACCGGGGGGGGGGGGGCTTCGGGAATGACGCTCTTCTCATCGAGACTGATCCTCTTCAGCGGGGACCGAGGCACCGGGTCGGACTTGGTGTCCGACCCCAAACCCAGAATGTCGTCCAGGTCCTCGAACGACAACACGAGGACGAGATCATCTGCCGTCACTTGCGCGGCTAGGGTGGCCACCTCCTCCCGCGTCGGCTGAGGGGCTGGGGCGAGAACCTGCGTGACAAGCCCTCTCGGCTTCGGCCGACTGGAGGACCTCCCACGTGATCATTTCTTAGAGATGCCTGTGCCAACGCCCCAGCCGGCTTTGAAGCCGTAGCTGTCACCAATGATCCCAACACTAGGGTCGGACCCGGCGCTATGCGAATGGCCGTCGGAGGCCGACCCGCCGCCAAAGACGTCGGCGCCGAAGGAGAAAGGGCGCCCGAGGGAACCGCTACCGGGACGCGCGAAGAGGACCCGCCCGCCTGAGTCAACATGAATAGAAAGCTTAATCGACGAATGCAATCATCACGGAAGAAGTAACGAATATTGCGGAAAAAGATCAACTTATCGGACGGGCGAACAGAGGCTCCAGCCCCCTCGTAAGGGCCGCCTCCTCGTACCCTTCAAAATTGCGGGCGACGAGGCCCGCAATGTCGTCGTCTGACAGCTCCTCCCCAACCACCAGACGTGTAGTGTATTGGGCGCCGGTGTACTTGTGCATCTCCTGCCTGAGCCGTTGGAGCAGGAGCACACAGCGACGAAAGAAGATGGCGACCACCTTGACGGCCAATAGCCCGGCCTCCTGAAGCACACGAATCCGTGCAAGGAGTGAGCCTAGAGCCTGCACGTCCTCGTCCAATGGCGGGGAAGTCCACGAGTCGATGGTCGTGGCGGTCTCGTCGAAGTACCCCACGCATGGGGCAACGTTGGTGGTGTAGAACCACTCGTCGTCCCAGCCCTTCAGCGATTTCTTCAAGGGGACGTCGAGGTACTCCCCCGCGCGGTGCTCCAGAGGTAGATGCCGGTGCACCCGTAACGCCGGCTATTGCGCGCACCACCCAGCCGCGTCACATTGAAGAAATACCTCCACAACACAAAGTGTGGAGGGATCTCGAGGAAGGCTTCGCAGAGCGTGATGAAGAGCGCGATGTGGAGCACCCCGTTCTGGTTGAGGTGGTGGAGGCGAACCTAGTAGTAGGCAAGGAGCCGGTGGACGAATCGGCAAGTCGGAAGCCCAGCCTGCTGTCGTGGAAGGAGAGGAAGGAGACAATTTTGTCCGACGCGGGGTTCGGGACCTGTTGCTGTGCCGTCGGCCTCCAACTGATGGCGTCCTGCTGCTGGAGGAATCCCTTCTCTGCACGGTCCCTAAGGATGTCGACGGAGACGGTGGATGCCTTCCACTTAGAGGCCATGACGGTGACAACGATGACGAATGGAGATGTGAACGAAGGCAGCAAAAGCTAAGAGCTTGAGAGAGTGGAGCGCGAGGAAGACGAAGGCAAATGGCAAGGGTGGGTTTCGAAATCCCACCCGATCGCTTTTATTGCCAAGGGAGGCGGATGGTTCTGTCCCCTCGATTCCCGGGACATGATCCCACAAAGCGACGGGGATTTACTCCCGTGTCATGATGGGCCCCCGAACCATCAGGCACCTGTAATTTTCGTAACCCACCCGCCGACGGGTGGGCCTGGCGTGAAGCGCTCGTTTCGTCCGTCGGTCAAAGTGACGTTAATGCACGTACGCACACCTGCTAGGCACAGTGAATATCAGGCCTGCACCAGACGGACGTGACGCGCGCGTACAGACCATGGCGGTTCAACTTTCGAGAGCCATTCACCCCGCTCCACGTGGCCATCCGTTGGGGCGCCCGACGGGTCTAACAACGAACCATGCACCGACGATCCTCGCTACCCACCCACCGACGTGTGGGCCTAGGGCAAATACTCGTTGCCTCTGCCAGTCAAAGTGATGATAACCCAACTGCGCACGCCAGCCAGGCACGATGATTGCCTGGCCAATTGCCAGCTGGACAAGACGCGCACGCGCGAGTTACTCAGCGGGGCAACGGTTCAAATTTTGAAATCCATTAACTGTCCTCCACGTGGACGCAGCGGGACTAAACCCGTACTTTGGGGCAGTCGTGAGTCCGCCACCGAACTGTTCGGTTCGACCTCTGCCCTCATGCGCTGGTCACGGAACACGGCCAATCCGCTTGGCCCATTCTAGGCGCAAGTGTTGATCACGAACATATGACTGGTACGACCGATCCGTTCTAGGCACTTAACACAAATCCGGCCACGGGCGCAGCCAGCCTCGACTCTCAATGATCATGGAATTCAAGTCCCACTTGACTGATCCGAATCACTCAGAAGCGAAGGGCATCCAATTCGGTAAAATTTAATTTGACCCTCAAACCGACCCTATGAAACGCCCGAGGGCTCAGAGGCTATGTCCTATGGGCGTGCTCGCACGCACCCGTAGGATTGATTACAGCACTACGACGAATCAGATCCCTGACCGACCCTATGGATCACCCGGGGCTCGAGGGCTATGCCCTATGGGAGCACTCGCGCGCACCCGTAGGATAGACTCTAAAGAACAATGACAAATCAGATCCCTCAACCGACTTGAAGAAACTGTAACGAAACAACTACAGTAACGCATCAGACCCCAGCGACCCTCCGGCTCGCCCGGGGGCTCTGGGGATACGCCCTACGGGTGCGCTCGCGCGCCCCCGTAGGACCGATCATCGGAGATCGACTTCACGAATCAGCCCCGCACCGCCTCAACTGGATTGCAAATGGTACAGGGCTCGAGGGATATTGTTGGGGTCATATCCCTCGGGTACTTACAGCCCAGGGTTACTCGACGGCCCAAGCTATGGTCTACGGCCCGTCAACGACGACCGGCCCACACTCTTCATGGGCCCGGAGGAAGATTCTTGCATGTTTTCATGAAGCCCAACCAGAGGGTCGGGCGCATCCAAGGATAAAAGCCACTCTGACCCTGTGGGTCGGGGGCTGCGTAACGACGAGGCTTGGCTGCCCGATGGCCAAGCAAACGACTTACTTTTCGACCCCGAGGTCGGGCGACTAACCCACGACAAGGCTCCTGCCGGTACAGAGATTCCTGACGACTGTACAGAGGAGGCAAGGAGGTAAAGCAAGCGGTAAAGTAACTCCCCTAGCGCTGAGCAGGGGAGAGGCGAAGGACGACAGCTGGCGCCAGAGGACCGTCCGGCGTTAGGGAATCACCAGAAGATCATTCTCGAAGATGCCGTTGGCCCCACCTGTCAGAGGAGGCCCGTTTTCGTGAGAGCCAAGTTTGGTGGCAGCCCCGCTCGTAAGAGGAAGCCCCGTCCCGCGGAGACCAAGTTTGGCTACGACCCCACCCGTCAGAGGACGTTCAGTTCCGTGGGAACCAAGTTTAGCCGCGGCCCCCATTCGTCAGAGAGCAGCTTGTTTCACCCCGCTTTTTAACCTCGGTCCAGCCTCTATATAAAGGCTCGTCGGGGACCCCCGTACAACAACGAGAGAAACATAACAAGACTTAGAGATTAGTTCTATACACACCCACATAGGCGCGCTAGGGACTATGCCCGTGTAAGAGCCTTTTCGCCATTGTAATCCACTCGATCATACGTGAGTTCGTCATTTTTGACCCCTGGACGTAGGGTATTACACCTCGCGGTGGCCTGAATCAGGATACATTCTTTAGTCCATCGCGGATTAGGCCACATCAATTAGAAAGAAGCGCACTATACCCCTCCGATCGTATAAATTTGTACTGTGCCGGTGTACGGAACACTGACACAATATCTTGACTGTTCCTAATCGAATCAAAGTTGCAGTGGCTCATTCCTTCTCTTAATTGCTCTAGCTGCCATCACGCTCCATCCGGCCAGCTGTCGTAGCTACCGTGTGCCTGTCATTCTTGTCTTTGAAACCGTCGCGCCTCTTAGTCGGTGCCTCTGGAGCTTTTTTTGGCAGAGGTCCCCTTTGGCAGTGGAAGCGCTTGACGCGTCCGAACATCTGTGTGTTCGGATTTTTTTAACACGTGCCTCCACACACCGCCTCTTGGAGCCGAAGTCATCGCTCACGGTTTTGTTAAGCCTGGGCATGAGCCACGATGACTGCGTCCATGAAGGCATTCTATGCCATCCTTGTCACACACAACACTCATCGTGGACTATGACATTTTCCGATAGGTTTAGTCGTTTACTCCCTCCGGCTTTAAAATATTGACATTGTTAACTTTTAACGTCAACTTTGACTATTTGTTTTATTAAAAAAATTTGTTCAAACATGTAATATTTTTTGATTTATCATCAGTGCAATTTAAATCACAACTAATAATTTTAGATATTTGAAGAAATTTTTTGAATAAGACGAAGGATCAAAGTTGATGTTAGAAGTCAACGGTGTCAATAATTTAAAACTATAGGGAGCACTTTCACTACTGGAATCAACGAATTTTCCTAGGGATGTTTCAAGTTCCCTAGGGTTTTCTTTCAAATCCTAGGGAAAGATAGTTTCCCTTGGGCGAGTTTAAAATCGTAGGGAAAAAATTACTTTCCCTAAGAATTCAACTGAGTTTAAAAGTTTTCCTACCATCTTCATGTTTCCTAGGGAAAGAAGGATTTCGCGTCACATTTCAAAAATTTCACCCAATGTACTCTCTCTCATCTCACGGGTCAGTCATGGCTTCAATGGGGAATCCTTCCATGGGGAGCACTGGGGCGATAGTGCAGTGGTCGGCATTGGCTGTGGAGGCGGTGCAACATCAGCCGGCATGGTGGGTGGCGACGACTGGCGGCAACACTCGTAGAGGCAGCGCAACATCGGCTAGCACGGAGGGCGGCGTCGGGCGGCGATGGGTGGTGCAGTGGCGACGAGTGGGGCGGCAGCGCGACATGGTGGGCGACGCCGACGGGAGCAGCGGCGTCAGGGGCGCGCGATGGCAGCAGGGCAGGGAGAGCAGCTGCGACGGTAGCAGGACGGCGACCAGAGCGGTGTGCGGCGGCAGCATTGCAGGGCGATGAGAGCGGCGGCTGCAGCAGGGCAGGGTGAGCTGCGGCGACGGCGGCAAGGACTGCGACTGGAGCGGTGTGAGCAGCAGGGTCGGGTGAGCTGCTGCACTGTCGACGGTGTGAGCAGTGGCAGCAGGGACGAGCGAGCGGCTGTGGAACACCCCACGTGCAAAGTCCGCTTATCGCCCAGCTCCCACGTGGAGCGGCCTCGCGCATTCGTGCATAGCACCTCTCTTACATTTTCGGCCTTGCTTCGTGTAAAGGGTTAACCCGGAGGTGCTATTGTTGCAACAACGGAGTCATAAACTGTCCTCCACCTCTCTACACATCCAAAGTGAGACTAATCTCACCTCTCCACTTCACTTTAATTATGAGCCATTAAGGCCCAAACCACGTCCTAGAACTACAACTACAGGATTAGACTGAGGTGTTAGGCTGACAGTCACCACCTTAAGGACTGACGCCCTCGACAGCTTACCACAAATGGCAGTGGATACACAGGATCCGCTCTCGGTGCAGAGCTGCGCGCACACGTACCCGCAGTGAAAGGTTCCGCTATAATACCACTGTAACACCCCGCATCCAAAGTCCGCTTACCGCCCAGCTCCCACATGGAGCGATCCCACGTGGAGCGAGCACGCGCATTCATGCATAAGCCTCGCTTTGTGTAAAAAGGTTAACTTGAAGGTGCTATGGTTAGAATAACAGGGTTATAAACTAACCTCCACCTCCCTACACAACTAAGGTGGGACTAATTCTACCTCTCCACTTCACTTCAATTATGAGTCATTAAGGCTCAAACCATGGCCTACAACTATAGGCTTGGGTTAAGGTGTTACAGGCTGCAACGACAGGGCGGGTAGCGCCGGCGACGGGGCGGGTAGCACTGGCGATGGCAAGCGGGGCCATGGCGGTGGCAGCGGGCCGGCCAGCCGGCGTCAAGCATCAGGCATGCCGGAAGGTCTCGGCTTGGGAACTGTGCGTGCAGGTGGGCCCACAAGTTTCCTAGGGAAAGGATGTCTTTCCCTATGGTTTCCGAAAAGTTCATAGGGCACGCAGCCTTTCCCGTCGATATTTTCCCTACCATTCTTTCCCTACGGCATTTCATAGGGAAATCCTTTCTCTAGAGTTTTTCGAGCTTTCACTAGGGTTTTCGTCCCTAGGAAAATCTGTTGATTCTAGTAGTGTTTTTAATCACTAAATGCCGGCTCAGACAACAGACATGGAAACGAGAGGAAACACACCTAAAAAATAAACTTGGATATCTCATGCCAGATTAACTTGGATGATATTTTTAAAATATGTGTTTCCATCCATGATGTCCTTCGTTTGTCACAGAGCAGCCAGGTCTAAGCCCAAGTTCGTTGCATCCATGACATTCTTGTCCGTCTGAGATCTAAGACTATTTTGTTATACAAACTTGTAGATCGACTATCATTATTGGTGACACCGTTATTTACAGGAATACTCTTCATGTTCCTAAATTATTGTCGTTTTTAATTTTTTAATGTCATGTTAAACCATTTTACTTATTCAAAAATTTAATTCATTTTTATAAAACTATTAGTCATGAACAAAGTAATTTTATGATAAGTCAGTTATAATAAATATATAATATTTATTATGTTTTTAATAGGTTAAATAGTCAAAAATTGTATTACAGGTCAATAGAAAAGTGTACTCCCTCTGATATAAAAAAGAAAGTCGTTTTGGACAACGGCATGTTCTTTAAAACACAACTTTGACTCATATTTTTTATAGAGATATTTATGAAAATGTGATATTGGTATATTTTGATGAAAGTACTTTTCAAGACAAAACTAATCTATAATTTTACATATTTAATCTTAACAAATAAAAAATATTTGTCATTTATATTTTCTGTATTTGACTGAAACCTTGTCTAAAATGATTTTTTTTTCATAACGAAAGAGAATCATGTAAGCACCGGAGGCAACAATGATTCGTCGCTACCTACCTACAAGGAAAATATTAATATTGGTCCACTACGAGTCAGTGACTCGGTGCCATGCATATCAGCCGGCCGGTGTTAAATAAAGGCTCGATTGATGGCGTGGGTAGTTCAAATTAAGCGCCTTTGACAAAACTTTTCTAAAAATGCCGTAAAAAAAAAGAGCTTTTTCTAAAAATGATTCTGCTTGCAGTAACCCACGTGTGGGTTGCAAAGCGAAAGGAATGGGTCACTGTGGCAGTATTTATAGTATCGCACTACAGTAATAAACAGTGTTTTTCATGGCCCGGGGAGATAATTAGGGCCCTTTGCAGGGCTTTAGAGCAACTCCAACAAATATCTAAATTTATTATACCTAAATCCATATTTAGATCATTGATAAATAAAGATTGGTATCAAAAATAGTTCTCATCTCCAATAGATATCCATATTCAACACTCGTCAAATTTTAAACCTACCAAATCATCCTAATTTGTGCCTCATGGGCTATAGTTCTGAAGTATAGGTCGATCTAAAGCATCGATATATGTGGGTACCTAATTTGGTGAAGATGGATATATTTAAATTTTAGTTGCTGATCTAGGTATCTGTTGGACTACTTTTTACCTCAAGCACTTAAATTAATATTTACGTACTCAATTTAGGTATCTGTTGGAGTTGCTCTTATAGAGCTAATTCTCAAATTTCTAATTACTTATCATTGGTTGCTAAAATAATTAATAATTATGGGAGGGTTTTACCTCATAGGTGGTAAAAAATATTTTATTTATCGAGATTCATACAAATGTACGACCCAAAATTATTTACATCTATTCTAGAATCTGCCTTTTATTTTTGTATATACTACTACTAACTTTGTTTTTTAATTGTGTGTCACCACTGATTTTTATCATTATCTTTTATCATTCATATTATTTTTAAAAAAGTATGATAAATATTAGATTTTTGTATAATTTACTTTATCATCAAGGGCCCTTCGGTTGAGCTTCCAGCTCCTGAATTCACTCCTAATTCTCCTGTGAAGTAATTCTATGACTGAAAGTAATTCTTTACCATAAACTCCTAGAATCAGAACAAAGGATCAATTCACAGAATTAGGAGAACCAGCACTTAGGGAATCATTTCATAGAACTAGGTATGAATTACTTCTCCTGAAAAACAATGTTTGATAGAGCTTCTCTGATTTTGTCTGAGAATCAGGAGCTTGGAGCACTGCCAAGGGCCTTAAATATTTTTAAAACATAACTTATAATTTTACACATTTGAACTAATGTTTTAATAGATGAATGTTGAAGTTGACATTAAAATCAACTTTGATGACAATTAAAATAACATGAACACCAGTCCAATATGCACTTTTGTTTGGTTGTCAATCCGGTTCTTATCCATTTAGATACTTAAGAATCCCCATGCGCTAAAGGAAGCTTAGCAATTGTGATTGGAAAGTAGTGGAAGAGAAATTTGAAAAGAAATTAAGTAGTTAGAAAGGCAAACACACATCAGTAGGTGGGAGGTTAGTCCTGATTAATTTGGTAAGATCAGTCCTGTGATGTATATGATATCTCTTTTCAAGTTCCAAAAGGAATCTTAAAAAATTATACTATAATAGATCACGGTTTTACTAGCAAGGAAATGATCATAAGAAAAAAACTATAGGTTCACTAAGTGGAGTATTATTTACCAACCTAAAGATCAAGGGGGTTAGGAATTCAAAACCAGTGCCTGCTACGCAAATGGTTGTTACCTCCGAAATAATCCAATAGGACAAATGCAAAGAAAACCCAGGAGATTCAAATTTCTGGGTGGGTCTTATGAAAGTTAAAAAAATTCTTAAAACTAGGTTCCTTTTGTTTTGGAGATGAGAATCAAATTAGATTTTGGGAAGACAAGTGGGCTGGAAATTACACTTTGAAATAACGTTTTCCATCATTGTATCATATCGCAAGGAAGAAAAGTACTACAGCAGCAACAATTTCACCATACTACCAAATATTTCTTTTAGAAGATCCTTAGTGGATAATAATCTAGTTTTATGGCATTAGTTTGTGCAGAAAATTGCTACCGTGACTTTATCTCCACAAGAAGACCATTTTAGACAGGTACTTTTCAGTTCGGTAAATTCACAGTCCAATCTATGTATAAACATTTAATCAATGATAGAGTTATGGTGCATAACAAAATTATTTGGAAGCTCAAGATGATTTTCAAAATAAAGATTTCATGTGGTATTTATTTCGTAGAGTCACTTTGATTAAAGATAACCAAAAGGAACTTGAATGGTGATAAACAATGTTGTTTTTATTATCATAATGAAACCATAAAGGATCTTTTTTTTCAAATGTCATCTCCCAATGTTCCTCTGGAGAATCTTACATATTTCCTTTAATCTCAAGCAACCATTTAGTTTTACACATTTAATTGTTAGTAATTGGACAGTTGGATGTGATCTAAAATAAGGAAAATTTTGTGGATTTGTGCATCTGATTTATGCTGGGCTATTTGGTTAAGTAGGAATGATATTCTTTTTATAAAGCTCCAATACATATATATTTACAAGTTTTATTCAGGAGTACATACTGGTTGCGCCAATGGGCATTGTTACAGTGTAGTGAAGAAGACAAGAAGTTGCTCCAGGATGCATGTCACAAGGTTGAAATGTGCGACATGGAAATTTTCACCAACTTTGGATGGAGATTTTGTAATAGAATTAGTATTTAGTTCTCTTCATTGGTAGTGATTTCTTGTTGAACTTGTCATTCGGTTTGTGCTTGTAATAATAGTCATAATCTTCTCGGAGACTAATGTTGAATTATTTGTAATTTCCATTATCTAAAAAAGATAGAGGAGTACTAGTTTTGAATATAAAAAATCATCCATCTTACTACCTCTGTTATTAAATTATTGACACTGTTGACTTTTAATATCAACTTTGATCATTTGTCTTATTCAAAAAATTTGTTCTATTGTGTAAAATTATTAGTCATATTTTAAATACCGCTAATGATAAAGCAAATAATAATAAAAAATTTCATATTTGAATAAATTTTTTTTGAATAAGACGAATGGTCAAAGTTAATGTTAGAAGTTAATAGTCGGTGGTGGAGCTAGAAGCATGTTGAAGGAGGGGCCAAGAAAGGAGATAATGCCATTAGATTAAAAAACCTTATACATTTCTTTATATTTTAGTTGGAAAAATCAGTACTTATATAAAGAAATTTCTGAATCAAGGAGGGGCCATGGCCACTCCTGGCCCTAGTGTAGCTCCGCCAATGCAACAGTATCAATAATTTAAAAACGGATGGAGTATTGTTTTGTTATGGCAAAAAAATCAACTTATATTGGGTGCTTGGTCCAACTGTTGAATATGACACAAATGACCTTTTCACTGTCTGGACCAAGTAAATTGATACTACTATCGCGCAAATGTTCTGTTGGGTCTTTGAGCCGGATGGACGCCAGTTCGCGCGAGACCATTCTTCATGGCTACATACCAATTTTCCAGTCAATGATTTAAACTATTCTTGCCAGCAATCGATGACATTAACACGATCTTAGACCTTAAGACGCCACAAGTCAGACAACCTCCTCAATTTTCATTGTTGCCCCACGCGCGTCCAAAATAACGCTCACGAATTTAGATAAGAGGAAGGCGTATTCTAAAGGTTGATCTTCATATCTATTTAGAAGAATGGTTTGTAAAAGATTTGAAATGCACAGTTGGTGAAAAATCTAAAAATGCTTATATTTGAGAACTGAGGTAGTACTCGCACCATCCCAAAATACGTGATCGTTTTCGATTTTTTGAAATCAACATTTGACCATTCGCATTATTCAAAAAAATTATGAAAATACAAAAATAAACAAGTCAATCTTAAAATACTTCTAATAATTGATCATTTCACAATAAAATAAATAATATTTACACAAAAGTTTTGAATAAGATGAATGGTTAAAGGTAGAAATTTGAAAATCTAAAAAAAAACTTATTTTGTGACGGAGGGAGTAGCTATATTAAGGGTCGGTTGAGTTTGGGTGGGTTGTCCCTCATGAGCATGTCTACAAAGTGGTCCATGCTCTAAGTCCTTCCTTGCGCCATTTAGGATTCTAGTTTTTTTTTTTACTTTCAATGCTTTCCAACTTTGACGGTCAATAGTAAAAGATTAAAAAATATTAATGAAGTGTAAATACTACTATTAGGTCCACTAGAAAGCTACTCCCTTCATCCCAAAACAAGTGACATTTTTGACTTTTTTAAAATCAATGTTTGACCGTTTGTCTTATTCAAAAATTTTATGAAAATACAAAATAAACAAGTCAAAGCTTAAAGTACTTCTAATAATGAACCATTTCACAATAAAATAAATAATTTTTTAAAACTTTTTTAATAAAACGAATGGTCAAAGCGAGATGTTTGAAAATCTAAAAAGACAATTATTTTAAGATGGAGGGAGTACTATTAGAATATATAAACTTTTTTATTTAAAATTGATAAGTCTACTTTACTTCTCAACTATTGACGTCCACTTCACCCCCTCAACTATAAAATCGGATACTTTACACCCTAAACTATTCAAACCATCTAAATAACCCCCTAAAGTGGTTTTAAAAGTGGTTTTGCCTACGTGACGGTAAACTTCAGGTTTGTATTATGAATAAGATGATAAAAAGTACTTTTAATATCAAGTGTGAGCTTGAACAAATCAACAGGTGATAAAAAATAATATAGTGACACATCATTGCTCATGTGTACCGCCACGTAGGTAAAACCACATTTAAAACTACTTTAGGGGGTTATTTAGATGGTCTTGAATAGCTTAGGGTGTAAAGTATGCAATTTTATAGTTGAGGAGGTGAAGTATACCAACATCTACAGGTGAGGGAGTGAAGTAGACTTATCTCTATTTGAAATAATTTATTTTATAAGTAGGTATTATCAGTCAAAGCTACTATTAGAATTTGACTTTAAACCAACCTCTAATTCCTTATATTTTAAGATGGCGGGAGGGTACTGCGGTTGAATAAGGCATGACCTTTGCACCTTCCGGACCAAGTACATTGCTCTGGCGCAAGCGTTCTGTTCGGTAACTGGCCCAGATGGCACGCCGGTTCGCTCAAGTCGCTGCTGCCCTTCATTTCCTCCACGAGAAACATTTTCTTCATATACCGTGTTTTTCAAGCAGACGACATCAAAACGTTCTGACCATTCGAGCGGCGGATTCGCTATTACAAGTGAGACCGAGTCCTCTATTTTTCACGGTTGCCGCGTCCTTAAAAGCACCCATGCAACGGACGCATGCAGTAAGTCACCATGGCCTCGGCGGCGCTCCTCACCGCGGGAATCCTCCTCGCCATCGCCTCCCTCCTATCACCACTGTCCGTCGTACAGCACGCCAGTGCAGCGGTGCCGCCGATGCCGGTCTGCGGGAACAGCGGCAACTACTCGGTGAACAGCACCTACCAGTCCAACCTCCGGCAGCTCGCCGGCACCATCCCCAACAACGCCTCGCGGTCTCCTGAACTCTTCGCGAAAGGCAGCGTCGGCGCCTCCCCAGACACCGTCTACGTCCTCGCGCTCTGCCGCGGAGACACCGACGGCCCCGCTTGCGAGTCCTGCGTCGTCACGGCCTTCGAGAACGCCCAGCAGAAGTGCCCCTTGGACAAGGACGCGGCCGTGTTCCAGGAATACTGCTACATCCGCTACTCCGACCTCGATTTCCTGGCCACCATGGGAAACGGTGATCCCTTCAGGCTCCCTGGTGCTCATAATGTGAGCTCACCGGTCGCGGCGTTCGACGCCGCCGTCCGCATACTCCTCGACGCCACCAGCAGTTACGCGGCAATGAGCTCGTCCAGGCGGTTTGCCACAGGGGTGGAGGACTTCGATAGCAGCAGTAACACCTCCATTTACGGGCTGTCTCAGTGCACGCCAGACATGTCACCTGCCGACTGCCGGAGGTGCCTTGCGGGTTTAATTTCGACGATCCCGCGGTACTTCAGCGGGTTGGATGGCGGGAGACTTACTGGAATGCGGTGCAGTATCAGGTACGATATGTATACTTTCTTCTACGGTGAGCCGACACTACGCCTGCCAAGGCCACCCGCACTGGTTCCTGCACCGACTCCTCCGGCAGCGAGAGCAACCGCACCAGGTAAGTGACTAAAATGGAAGATATTTGCAGAGTTCTTAATTGATTGGTTCACTAAAGTTGCTTATAACGAGCTGGATGGCTAACCTCGATCATACGGTGGAGTATCATTTTCTTCTGTCACTAGAATCATGTCTTCTCATTGATTGATATGATTTGAACCTAGAAATAATTAATTTGTATCTATATTAATATTTCTTCCGTCAGTGGTGGATAATTTTTAAATATGGGCAAGGTATATTGGACTAGTTATTCATACAAGGAGTGGCGGAATTATATTGTGCTGGGAAGTTTAAGCCTAATCTTTTTTTTTTGTGATGATAATTATTTAATTTTTATCACTGTGGTAATTTCTACGCCTTCAAGTGAATTTGAGAGTTTCTCACTGAAGCCAAATACGAGTATCACATATATTGATGAACGTAATTATAATCGATGGTTTTGTTATTCAAATGTTTAAGGAACAATTCCTATATAAATTAAATTATTTTTTGTTCGTTGAAACATCTTGTTCTGTTGTGTGTGGGTGGGTGGGGATGCTTAATTAACAAAACAAGAATTCATATATTATGAGTCTAAATTTTGACATGTCAGCAAATCACAATTGTTTCATTAGTAGAATTGTAACTACTGTGAAAAGGATCTTAATGTAGAGTGAGCTGATCCATAAAAGGCACACCCAAACTCATATTTTCCTTAAGTTGAATTTCTTATGGCTTTAATTATTGACCTTCTTTTACCGTAATTGTCCTTACGTGGTAATTTTTTGTATCAATTGGACAATTTAGAAATGTTAGATTTTGATATGATTGGATTGACTCACTCATGAAGAGGGAATTACTCACTAATGCTGAAATATGCAATAGTGACTCAGATTTATTATGAATTAAATGAAAAATAATAACTATGAATTAGAATTCTTGAAAAATAAAGCATAAGGCGATCCAATTGGAACTAATATATTCCACAAATCATAATTTATGTGGAACCGGCTTATTTTGAATTATATAAAATACCTCAGCGAATGAGATTCTAGCTGATTTGGTTAGTTGGCTTTAGGAGCACTCATGAGTTCCTCATCAGTTCGACACCCCGTGGGAGTAAATATAAGGTTGGGTTAAAAAAAATTCTCTCTTATATCCCACACAAAAGTACATGTCTAAAGCCTGATCAGGTCGATGGTCATTCTCACATGCCACTATGTAGGGCGGATAGGAATTTCTTGACCTTTTTGGTTTTCTTCTTAACAAAATGCCCAGGGCTGTTTTACCCCACAGGCCACAGGTCAAGTGTTTTCTATTGCAGATAACTCAACTGCTAATGATGGATACAAAAAATAGAAAACCTGGCATTGCTTTGATATCTGCATCATTAATGATACTGGCCCATGAACTAATGCATATAATATTTTATATGCTGTTATATAGTGAACTAACGCTGGTCTATAGACTATGTCTTGTTTGATGCATGTGATTGTTTGATTTTTTTTATTACCCTAAACTATATTTACTATTAAGCGGTTCATATGCATGGCTGCATTGTTATGTTAAAAGAGTTTATATTTCTGTAGTTTGACCGATGCATTTACAGGAATGAACATAACACAACTTGTTCTAGCAATTAATCTGCCGATAGTTGCTGCAATTCTGGCAATAGCCACGGTTTTTCTCTGCCTCTGTTGGAGGAGACCAGCAAGAGGGCTTGCACTATCTCGTAAGTTGTCTATACAATTTCTGATATGTGAATGGTTCATAAGAGAATAACTGAGCCCAAGGCTACTTCAATTATAGGCCATGAAAATTTTACTTTTCAAATAATTAATTCTTTTGTCTCTTAAAATTTTTTATGCCTTAAATTAAATGGAGGCTTTATTATTAAAGAAGTCGCTATGTGCTTTTATATTGAGTTGTATCATGATACTAGTTCTTTTTTGTCTAATAGATATATCCAATGCGGACAACAACGATAGCATTGATTCACTTCTTCTCCATATATCAACACTACGCGCTGCGACACTTAACTTTAGCGAGAGAAATAGGCTTGGTGAAGGAGGTTTTGGTGCGGTTTATAAGGTGCCACTTAAATGTACCATTTCACTTCATCACAATTCTCTTTGGATTCAGCAAGTGAAAGTCAATTTAACTTGTGCAGGGTCTCCTTCCTAATGGTCAAGAAATAGCAGTGAAGAGGCTCTCACATAGTTCAGAGCAAGGATTTCAAGAGCTGAAAAATGAGCTCGTTTTGGTTGCCAAGCTTCAACACAAGAATCTTGTTAGGCTTGTTGGTGTTTGCCTGCAAGAACATGAGAAACTACTTGTGTACGAATACATGCCAAATAGAAGCATCGACACTATTATTTTTGGTAGGACATTCTAATCACAACATATTTGATATAGCATACTTAAAAAATTTAACATTTCTGATGTTAAGTTTTCTTGTGCAAGATCCTGAGAGAAGGAAGGACCTAGACTGGGAGAGAAGATTCGGGCTAATAAATGGAATTGCTCGAGGATTACAATATCTTCATGAAGATTCTCAATTGAAAATTATTCATCGAGATTTGAAAGCAAGCAATGTCCTTCTAGACTCTGATTATACTCCAAAGATTTCTGATTTTGGCTTGGCTAGATTATTTGGAGGGGATCAATCACGAGAGATCACAAATCGTGTTGTCGGAACATTGTAAGTACAGCCAGAATGCACAATGAACCCATATATTTGAAAGTAAATAACCATAATAGATTTTTTGTTCCAGTGGATATATGGCACCAGAATATGCCATGCGAGGCCAATATTCTATGAAGTCAGATGTCTTCAGCTTTGGGGTGTTGATGATGGAAATCATAAGTGGAAAAAGTAGTAGCAGATCTTTTAGCTTCGAGGACCCTATTGATCTCTTAAGCCTAGTAAGTCGTTATATTATTACCAAAGCCGTCTAACAAGTAATTTGATGTTAATCATGCTAAGCTGATTTGCATTGGATGCAGGTCTGGCAGCATTGGACTACAGGCACAATAGTGGAGATCATGGATTCAACTCTGAGAGGCCATGCTCCTGCAGACCTGGTGTTGAAGTGTGTTCACATTGGGCTGCTGTGTGTCCAAGAGAACCCAGTTGATAGACCGATGATGTCAACAGTAAATGCAATGCTTAGTAGCAATGTTGCCTCTCTTCGGGCTCCGCTGAAGCCAGTATTCATTCCTACATCTTTCCAGTCCACTGGTATGTCAGGGGCAATGTCTCTGAATGAAGTCTCAGTTACAGAATTGGAACCAAGATAAGGCCTGAAGCAATAGGATAGTTTTGCTCTTGTTGTACAAATAAAAGCATATTAGGGTCATCCTCTACCCTCTATATTGCTAAAACCAGAATCATGTGTTTACACTGGCTCCTCCGCTTATATATCTTATATAGTACATCAATCAATAATGTCTATATTTACAATAGCTACTAATATTAGCGGTTATTAGAGACCAACATATGCTGCTTGCGACGTATAAAATTCTACTCATTGTGTCACCGCAATACATGGAATGGTGATATTAGCTTGTCCTGTTTGTGGGATGGAATTGTATGTACGTAGTTTACCACTTCATGTTTTAAGTGACTGAAACAAATTTAAAAGTAAGATCACATTTGATTTACTTGTCCCTCTAATATAAATATAGAGTAAATTTCAGAAACCTACAACCATGTGTGAACTTGTATCAGTGAGCCTACAACTTTTGAAATCAGTAAATTTCATGCGCCATATAAAAGAATAATCAGCATTGCGGCAGCACATTATGATTGAGCCACAGGCAGATGATGTGGTCACCATGGAGCGTGTCCTGAGCGAGAAGGCATGCATACGTGTGGCACGTCAGCGGCTGCCTCTTCTGCCTTGCCTTCCTGATGAGCTTCATTGTTGGCGCGTCCCACTGATCGAGCTTGAGCCCTGAATTGTCTTGCTTTGGGTGCATCTGCGGCTTCCCCGTCGTGGTCCTCTCTTCTGCATGACTTGTACAGCGAATGATAGGGAAGCTGCGGCAGCTTAATCACTTTCTGCTTGTTCAAGGTCTGAGGACTGTTTACATACTACGGCTTTCTATGTTCTGGCTCTGTTTTATGCAGTTTGCAGTATCGATTGCAGATCCTCTTACAAGTTGAAGTCCATGTCTTAGATGGAAGGATAGATTGTGCTGTCGGTTTCCTCATCTATTTCAGTTTGAATGCCTGGTTCTGGTTTAGGATTCGGTAAGTGACTCGAGATAGCACAACTTGCCACGCCTACTGCCCATGTCATTGATTCTATGATATCTTAATTAATGATATGTTTGTGGCCTTTTTGTATAATTTGAATATAGTTCATGTATGTTAATTGAAGTTATTTTACAGAGGTAAATATTCTGTAATCAATCATCAATATTTCTTAAATATAACAGAGGGACTTGTGAATATTTCTGCTAACTCAACATGGATATATGAATAATGTGGACCATCGCCAAAAAATAATAATGTGCCAAAAGAAACCATATGGTAATACACCGTCACACTTCCATATGTCAAGACTTGCTACAACGTTAGCTGGCATTCAACCACTTGGCGGTGAGATACCTCACAATATGAACCACATAAAAAGTTTCACGAATAAACTGATTTACTTGATTGACATTATTCTGAAAAAGTTTACTTGTTTCAAAAATATGTTTCTGTTTTTCTCTCACCATGTTTTCCCCAGTGCGGAAATAGATAGTTTAAACAAAGCATATGGTATAATCAAGCATTTAATACCTGTGTGTTGCTACAAGTTAAAGACGACTATATCTGATTTTGCTCTCGCCATGATAAACTTTGAAGAAATTCTATGTGTTCACTTACAGTTCGGTCACCATCTTAGCCATTGCTATCACCATCACCATCATCACTACACTTCTCACCATCTTTACCTTTACTCTTAGGAAGCCATTGCTCCACAAGTGAGGACAAGGTACGACTTCTTTGCTTTTGAACTATCAGGAGAAAGAAATTTACGGAAATACATGAACATGAAATTGTATAACTTTCCATGCTATGAAGAATTCGAGTCACAATCATTTCAGTCTACTTCACATTATCAGCATAAAACTGTAACTATTGCCCCTTGTTAAGCATTTATATAATGTCCAAAGAAAACCATACAAAATATGGACAAATCTATATTAAAAAATTAATTGGTTACAGGCAAGCAAGACATACATTACAAAATAACTTCAGGTGCATATTTTAACTGCAATCTTGGGTCATGGGACGACTTATCAGCATTGCATAACCACTGTCCATGTACAAAAAAAAGGGCAAGGTTTTGACACAAGTATATAAGAAATTAGGAATGAGGTAAAAACATAGTTACAGAACACAACTCATGAAGGCTACATGAATTGCTAAAATACTGATAGCACAATCAATAATTCCTGGGTGCAAACCAAAGTCCTGCAACATGAAAAAGGTTAGCAATGTTCTCTTCTCTCCTTTTCACTCGAGAAAATTTGAAGTTCGAAGACCATTGCATACTTTGAATGCGAAATAATTTTGCCATGCTCTTTTCTTTTCACCCTTGAAAATTTATTCAGGTGATGTGCACGGTTTCAAACACTTGTGTCATATAAATTAGCAGTTCGGACTTACCTAATTCACCATGTATATAACATATGAAACAAAAAATTATTAACACTCCACCACATTATACCTAGCCCTTATCTGCAAGTAGAAGATCACCAAGGCAACATCTGTGCAAAACATTGAGGCTCTGATGTGGATGCTGCCTCCTAGGGGAGCGCAGGGGAGACAACAGCTGGGAAGATGCACTAGGATCAGATCTCAACACGTAGCTAAAACTCACTTTATTCTCACGGGACAGATTGTCGGGCTGGGACTCGTCACCAGCCACGACTATGCCGAAGGTAATCTTCCCCACTTCGAAAGATTATCTTTGTTCTGCTTACCCTTATTGGGTCTCCTACCTGCTTTATATAGGCAGTAGGGCTAAACTAAACAATCTAATCTTTAATCTAACAAACTCTAAACAACCTACTCTTTAATCTAATAAACCCTAAATAACCTAATCTTTAAACTAACAATCCCTAAAATAGCCTCCGTGCACCTCCTTGAGCTGTGCGTCAGCCCATAACATTTCTCTCCTCCCCTACAAGCAGCTCGTCCTCGAGCTGAAATCATTAAGGACAGAAGTGCCCCCTAGGCGTGTGTGACGAAGAAGCCCAAGCCATCTGCCAACTCTTCGTGCAGCTCCTATCCTTCATCCAGCTCTAGCAAAAAAAAACCCTTTGCCACCACATTTGTGGCGTCGATAGTATTTTTCAGAATAGTAGTAGCATTCATCATTTGCACACTTCTTGGCCAATTCTTCCGGTGTGTGCTGACGAAGTCTTGATCTAGAGGATCCTGAAGACGGAGCAGCTTGTTTATGGACTGTGGAAAATTATTGCATATCATAGAATCAGTACCGTTGCCCTACGCCACATTGCAGAATTTCCCTGCAAGTTGCTACGAGTTTTATATGCCCGGGCAAGGCTCATAGCCATTTGGAGAGATGCCGGTGCTTGCAGTTCTACATCTGTTCGTAGCGGCTGTCCAAGACCAGCGGTGAATAAATTAACTTGTTGTGTCATACTTAACCCCTTACAGTGGCATAGAAGTGCTAGAAACTGCCGTTGTTAGTCCTCCACTGCCCTTATTCGTCGTAACTCCTTCAGCTCTGCTATTCGTCGTAACTCCTTCAGCTCTGCTAGACCATTAGTCCGGATAGGAGGGCCGAACCTTAGGTTGATAAAATCAGCAAACCTGGGCCAAGACAGAATACCGTGATCTCGTTCTAGGGTATAGAACTACTGTGCTGCGATGCCCTCCAGATGTAAAGAGGCCAGCCACACTTTTTCTTGCTCTAAGGTCCTCATGCCCCGGAAATATGACTCACATTTTGTAAGCAAGGTTAACGGATCAGATTCCCCATCATAAGAAGGGAAATTCAGTTTGAGATGCCTCAGTCCACTTCTGCGATCATCTGCAATGTGGTGCTGAAATGTCCTTCCCCTCAGTTCCCCCATGCCATATCCATCTCTCATGCTGTAATAGTGATCGGCAGCCAGATCACCATAGCCACCTTCTCGGTGATTCTGGTAGCCGGTTCTAGCACCATCATAGCCGCCACCATACAGATCATATGGGTCGACTCTCCTGCCGCCGAGGTCATTGCTGCGCCAGCTGTAGGGATCCCAAACTCCTCTCCATAGCCGCCACCACGGTGCTCACCGCTGCCTCTTCCTTCAATGCCATCGGATCTGTTATTGCTCTTGTGATCAGCATGTATATTTTTTCCAAGTAAGGCAGCTTCAGCATCCTGTTTGTGTTGATCTTCTAAATGTGCCAACCGCTGATCATGTGAATCCAGCCGCTTGTTCACGGCTGGCATCTGCGCTATGAGCTGGGTATTGAGTTCCAGCAACCGATTCCGCTTGTCCATAGGTATTGCTGTTGGGTTAAGGTACTGACTTTCTTATGCGCACCAGAGTGGAAGCACATTCTAAAAACATGAAACAATATATAGTCAATTATGGTATTAATTAATAGTATAACTAATTATAAGGTTATTATTGTTCGAAACACTTGCAAGCACCATACGGTTATGAGAGTGGCATCTAATCTTTGAAGTCGATAGAGGGCATGTGTGTCTTCAAATGGCACATGTAGATCCATTGGCACAGTGTCAATAAATTCTCCAGGAATCTTAGCTTGGATAAACTGAACACCTTTAGCACATGCTTGTAAGTACCACCCGTGAAATCTACGCATCATCCAGTCTTTTTCTTTGAACATACGACTCGGTAATAGTAGCATGCCATATTTGAACTCAAGAAAATCATCCTCTGTAAGATCCCAAGATCCTTCAGAAATACCCTCAGGCACCAGAAGGGTGTGCTCCACCAGTTCTTTTTTCTCATAGGTGTGTGTATGGTTGTCTCATACCCTGGAGGTACGCTTCAACTGTAAAAGAAAACATTAATGTGTGTTCTACAATTTATTGGTTAACATACTAGTTAATAGATGGTACTGACCTTTACTCTTGCTAGATGTTGAGTCCTTAGCACATGTCGGTTGAGGCGTAGGAAGGTCATCAATAGGCTTCTCAGCAACACCCTCATTCTCATGTGTCTCGGAAGGCGGAGGGGGTCCATGATAGGCCCCTCAGCAAGAGCAGCCTCATGCTCATGTGTCTCAGGAGGCGAAGGGGAGTCCATGATAGGCCCCTCAGCAGCAGCAGCCTGATGCTCATGTCTCTCGAGAGGCAGAGGGGGGTCCATGAGAGGCCCCTCAGCAGCAGCAGCCTCATCCTCATGTCTCTCGAGAGGCGAAGGGGGTCCATGATAGGCTCCTCAGCACCAGCACCTTCATTCTCTTCTGTTGGAGAAGACCGAGGTGAAAGTGCTGGAGTAGGTCGAGACACTGGTGTCGTTTCAACCGCAGATTGCAAAACAATGTCTCGTCCATGCCAAAGGACAAAATTATTAACGACATCTCCCAGATTGTGGATCTCCTCTTCCTCATAAGGATAATCGAGACCAAAATCTAGATACTTGTCATCTACTACCTTGATTAGTTGCACCTTGGCACACTCTGGTAGAATAGATACAGTATAAAATGTACGACCAAGCATTGCAATGCCTTCTTCAACCTTGATGCTCCTTTTCTGCCAAGAGCCATATTCAATGAGCAAAGAGTATTCTCGATTATATCATCCATTGAGTACTTAGTGGCCGGTTCAGGCGCGGATCCATGGCTGCTTGGAAGCAGGTTTTCAGTATTTGGAGTAGTCTCGATGTTGTTGACACTAATTCGGACATCCGATACAGCAAATGGTTGGATGAACTGTGGATTTTCTTTGAGGAATTAGAAGAAATTTTCTTTCCACTTCTCTTGTTTATCATCCTTGTTGCTTATTGTAGCTGCTCGTGTTGTTCGGAAACTCTAATTTCCACGCAGCCATTGAAGAGATGGCTCGTGTACGACCTCCATGTTCCTCGTTTCCAAGGGCAATAGTAAGCTGGTCTCTTTCCCTCTTTGGCTTATAGGTGCATTCCTTCTCTTTTACAGCTAGCTACTTAGCTTTTTATACAACTTCACTAATATCTGAGCTTTTAAGAATTAATTGCCCATCATTAGTTGACTTGGATCGACCCAAGACCCAGTTTTGAGTGCATTCACTGCATCCTTCTAGTGGGTTCGGTATCCCAGCTTCTCGATCCTGTTGTTCTTTTAGGCTCCACTGTTTGATTTTAGCTGTATATCCACTTGGACCGAGATTAGGACGCATCTTGTTCTTTTTGCTCAGTTCCTTAAAAGACTCGCTAGCTTTAAAGCATTCTCAGATGTCATCTTCTCAACAAATGCTTTCCAATCATCAGGTGTGATGAAACTGAAATTGTTGAATGGTGACAGACCCTTTCAAACATAATACTTATTAAGGTTCATCCTAAATGTCTGAAGGCATCTTCTCATTGGGTAGAGAGAAGTCTTTTTTCATGGTCAAGGCAATCTGTGGGAAAAAGGTACTTTGCGCACAAGTTGTCCCACAATTTATTCTTTGTTTCTTTCGGGACACTATGCCAATCATGAAATGTAATCCTAACTTTTTCTCTTACTAAGACACCACAATCATTACGCCATTTTGCATTGATTCCTTTTGGCTCCACAGGTGCACCAGATTGATCGACAGCTTCTACAGCAAAACTTTCAGCATGTAGCTTGTTGGCTTTTCTGGAACCACCCTTTCGTTTCTTCTATGAAGTGGATGATGTGGGGGCAGTCGTGTCCTTAGACGGCACTGTCGCTTCTTCATCAGTGAAATTAACTTATCTAGTGCTTCGAGCAAGAATATGCTACGAAAGATAGAGTTATATCAAGCATTTCTGTTTGAGTTAAAATGAACATTGTTAATTTGACTATCAAATACCTCATCGGTTAGATTGTAATCGGGGTCTTCTTGCGGCAAACGCTGCCTTTTTGCACATGGAGGATAGGGAGAGAAAGGTTCCTCAAAAGATGAGCTACTTGAGCTTTTGAGAGAAAAAGCCACAGGTGTCCATGCACCAACTTCCTTCGTTGTAGAGATTGTGTACTATAAGAAAAATGTATATTATTGTATCTGAATGGATATTAAAAAGAAGAGGGTACTGAATAAATAGACTTTTGCTCTCAATGTAGGTTGCCAATTTAATAGCCTTCGAGCTAAGGTCCTGGACTTGTATGACAACACGTATCCATGCTGCCACTCTCATCTCACTTAGTCCGCTTTCATCATCGAGCACAACTACAACTGAAAAGTACTATTATAATAAATACATTGTGCCTAAAATTTGATTATATTAGATTATATTTATAATCCAGATGTCATATAGCAATAGCAACCTTTCTATATATAAGAGCATTTAGGACAGGTGTCATAGTAGTGTCGATCATAGTAGTGTCGGTCAAAGATGATGTCAGCAATATTGACACTATACGGTAACGTGTCGGCCGCTGATGTCATCAAACCGACATTGTTATTCACACAGCAATTTCACAGGATTCGCACAGGAATTTCACAAGAATCAGATCAAATGCAAGGAGAAACATAGGAATCAAGAATTTTACTTTGTGCCAAAGAAGGTCTTACAATATATCCATAAACTAAACAATAATATGTATATACATAAAAAATGTCATATAGCATTTTGAACCCACAAGAATAGAGAGGAACAATGGCGGGAGGGGATGCGACTTACAGTTTGCAAATTGACGGAATGGGGGAGGGGAGGCGGCTTACAAGAAAGAATGGGTGAGGGTACTTACATTAGGGTTCTGAAGTGGGTGAGGGGGAGAGGAGACGTCAGGAGACCGGAGCCGTAGCAAGAAATGCGGTGGGCGCCGAGGTCGGAGGCGAACGCGCAGCCAGAGGTTGGAGGAGGACGCGTAGCTGTGACCAGTGCCGGAGACAAGGAGGACGATCGACTAGCCGCAGCCAGTGCCGGAGGAGCAGCGACGAGAGCGGTGGCGATGGGTTTAGTGTTGGCGAAAAATTTCGGCAGCATAACGGCGTCGCGCGGAAAATGAAAAGGCCACCAGGTTTAGTGTGGAACGAAGCGACAATGGCCGCTTATATAGTAAGAGTACCAAGGTCACAAAAACCGACACTACAAACACTGCTAATAAGTTTAACAATTTCTTTTATGTTTTTTCTCGACGTATAGAATAATATTTGGTCTGCAATTTGATTTTAGTAAATTGCATTATGTAAGGAACTTGACAAATTTTTGTTTGAATTTTTTTGAGCCTTTTCATGAATTTTTTAGTTCAAATGGATATGAGTAGAAGAAAGTGTTGAATGTAGGTTCAAAGTATTACAAAATTTGTAAAAAATACGTTCTAAAATGAAATAAAAATGCTTATAAGCTTAGAAAATATTGTACCAAATAATGGAACATATGGTGCCTAAAAAACTTTAAAATAATTTAAGTTATGTTTGGTGAGTGATGTTGTAATTTTGGTCAAGTCCTACCGACACTATAGAAGTAAAAGATCGACACTGTTGGCCTTGCAATGTCGGGCGTCGGTGACGTCAGCCGATCTGACACTGTTAATAAGTTTAACAATTTCTTTAAATTTGTTTTCTCAACGTATATAATGATATTTGATCTACAGTTTGTTTTTAGTAAATTGCATTGTGTAAGTAACCTGACAAATTTCTGTTTGAATTTTTTTAGTCTTTTCATAAAATTTTGGGTTCAAATGTAACTATAGGTTACCAATCATATGGCAGTATACGTTATTAGTACAAGAAAATGTTCAATGTAGGTTGAAAGTGATTACAAAATTTATCAAAAAAAAATATGTTCTATTATGAAATATGAATGCTTATACACCTAGACAACATTGTACAAAATAATGGAGCATTTGGTGCATAAAAAAATTGAAATGTTTTAAGTTATGTTTGTTAACTAATGTTGTAATTTCGGTCAAAGTGATTACAAAATTTGTAAAAAAAATATGTTCTAAAATAAAATAAAAATGCTTATAAGCTTAGAAAATATTGTACCAAATAATGGAACATATGGTGCGTAAAAAACTTTAAAATAATTTAAGTTATGTTTGGTGAGTGACGTTGTAATTTTGGTCAGGTCCTACCGACACTATAGAAGTAAAAGACCGGCACTGTTGGCCTTGCAATGTCGGACGTCGGTGACGTCAGCTGGTCTGACACTGTTAATAAGTTTAACAATTTCTTTAAAGTTTTTTTTCTCGACGTATATAATGATATTTGATCTACAATTTGATTTTAGTAAATTGCATTGTGTAAGTAACCTGACAAATTTCTGTTTGAATTTTTTTTAGTCTTTTCATGAGATTTTTGGTTCAAATTTAACTATAGGTTACCAATCATATGGCAGTATACGTTATTAGGACAAGAAAATGTTCAATGTAGGTTGAAAGTGATTACAAAATTTATCAAAAAAAATATGTTCTATTATAAAATATGAATGCTTATACGCCTAGACAACATTGTACAAAATAATGGAACATTTGGTGCATAAAAAAATTTAAATGTTTTAAGTTATGTTTGCTAAGTGATGTTGTAATTTTGGTCTGGTAGCTACCGACACTACAATAGTAAAAAACTGACACTGTTGTCCTTGCAATCTCGGTTATTGGTGTTGTCACACTTAACGACGCTACTAATTAAACCCTAGTCATTCTCGCCTATATATATGTATCCCGCCCCTAGCTACTCAACCATCAGCACACCGCCGCCTCTCAGCCGCCGCACGCTCCTCCTCCTGTCATGCCGCACTTATGCTCCTTCTTCTGTTGTTACTTATGATGCCCAGTCGTTCATGGGTAGCCTAGTGAGCAGATACAAGTTATGTATTTCGCTTATCAAATCTGTTTGCAATATCATTTGTTTACCAGATCTGTTATTCTCATTTGAAGCAGGTTGTCAGATCAAGTTATTAGGGTTTATGGATTATGGTTTATAGCAGTGAGTTCAGGACTCATTCTCAGATTTGGTGTCCTGTAATCTCTGTCAAGAGGTTCGACAGAGCCCAAAACTTTGTTCAAACTCTGTTCAAGAGATTTGACTGGAAACTGTCTTCAAGAGCTTTGACAGAGCCTAGAACGGCAGGGTTTGCATGTACCTCCTACTCAACGGCGGTGATGTCCTCAGAGGCTGGTGCCTGTCACTCGTCTGGCTCGGTCGCCCGGAAGGGAACGCGAAGATCAAGTACAAGATGCAGACTAGAAGATTAGTAATATCATGATACCAGAAGTGCAAGGGCTAGAGAAGCTAGATCTGGATGTTATTGATGAGTGTCTGCATGCTCTTCACCTTGCGGTGGCTGAAGCAAAGTGAAGAGCATACGGACGCTTATCAACAACATCCAGATCTAACTTCTCTCACCCTTACATTACTGGCATCATGATATTTCTAGTCTTCTAGCCTACATCTTGTATTTGATTTCTGCGTTCCCTTTCGGGCGCAGGCCGAGCCAGTTGAGTGATAGACACCGGCCTCCGAGGACAGCGCCGCCGTTGAGCAAGAGGTAAACGCAGCCCCTGTCGTTCCAGACTCTGTCAAACCTTTTGTAGACATGTATTTGTAATGATATTGTAAAATGTCACTACTGTAATTTGTAATGATCAACATGTGTTGATCGAAAATTTGGGATATGTTAATTGGTACTCACTATTGTAATGTTGCTCAAAGATGACGTCAATATATTTGACCGACACTATTGCTAATTGTAATGTCGGTTTTCGCTGACGTCATACATGATCGACAGTATTGCTATTTGTAATGTCGGTTTTCGCTGACGTCATACATGACCGACACTATCGCTAATTTTTGTTTGTACCGAAATTGCCCTTCCCCTGTCTTTTTCTATCCACGCGCATCGGCATCCTCTCCATTCTAATCTCGCGCTCGAATCTCGCTCGCTCTCCTGCTCATCCTCGTTTCCCATTGCTCGGTAACCGGTGTCCGAGCCCAAGCATTGACATTGAGGGCAAGTGACACAGGATCGTGTCCTTGGCCTCTTCCCATCGATCCATGTCAGAGCCTAGGGTTTCATCTAGCTCGGTGAAGGCTGCGACATCTCAGAGCCTGGCGACCAGCTTGGATGTGCGGCAACTCCTCTTGGTTGATTGTCCAAAGTGTGGAAAGCGGATCATTAGGCTGTAGAGCAAGAAGGCCAACACGTACGGTGAATTCTTCTTCAAATTCGAGGAGAATCAACAGGTGAGGGTTCAATTCTGCTCTGATTTGACTTGCTTTATTGCACCTGTTCTTTAGAATGCTTTGAATCTCATTGTAGGATGATCCAATGAGGTGTGGTTTTTACAAGGAGAAAAGGACTATAGGAGATGGTTGGCTGCAAATGTGCCCCACCATGTTCAGGTTCTATCAGAGGAAGAACAGAAAAAAGCAATTGATGTGTCTGTGAAAGTAGCAAAGTTGAAGCTTGAAATTGCGCAAATGACTTATGAATTAACTGAGTTGAAGCATGTGATCGAGAAGTTGAGCACAAAGATGAAGGCAGGAGTACTAGCTGATGGAGTGTGTGTCATTAATGCTTTAGTTTGTTGTATGGTAGGACTATTGATGGCAAACCTGTTAAAGTAGGAGAATGTGAGAAATGTATTGCGTTTCGGACTCTAATTTCTGTTTGAATTATGAAATTGTGTATCCAGTGCTGTAATTTGTTCCTTGTTTCAGTGCTAGGTTTGTGTCAATGTTGTTTGGTTCACTGTTTCAATGCCAAACATGTTCCAGTTCAATTTTCAAAAAAATATAAGTTACATTAATGTCGGTTTCTGCTGACGTCATAATTGATCGACACTATTGCTCATTGTAATGTCAGTTTCTGCTGACGTCAAACTTGAATGACACTATTATTCATTGTAATGTTGATTTATGCTGACGTCAAATATGACCGACACTATTAGTGTCCATATTAACCATCACATATTATCATTAATAATATTAAAACCTCTCGGTCCCACTAGAAAGATCCAACTGGAGCGTCGAAATGTGAAACGCTCAGTGGAGCTAGAGCATCGGAATGTGAGGAGTTCACCCAAGGGCTATAAAAGGGGTTGCAACTGTGCTCCTCAATCTCGTGTTCTCCATCTCGTCTTCTACATCTCATTCGAACCTGACGCGGCGACCCTAATTCATTGTAATGTCGATTTTCGCTGACGTCATACTTGCCTGACACTATTACATGACGTAACTTTAGTCCCACCTTGACTATACTTGATAGTGTCGACCAGTTTATAAGTTCTAGCTGTCTGTCTGTAGACGAGAAAGCGTGTAAACTGTATGGCCGATGGGCAGTGGAGGTAACGCAGGTTACTGCGTAACCTCCACTGCGCAATCTGGTCATATCGTTGTACATTGTTCTTTTTTTATTATGTAATAGAAATAAGTTATGTAAATTTATATTAGAGATTTTGTAATTTTATAAAAATTATTACTGCAAGTTAAATATTATAAGAGACATGTATATGGATAGATTCTGTAATTTAATAAATATTTTGGAAGAGAGAGAGTATTTTGGAACGGAGGTAGTACTGAAATATAATATGGACTAGCATTAATATCACAAAACAAAGGTTACATTAATGTCGGTTTCTGCTGACGTAATACTTGACCGACACTATTACTCATTGTAATATCAGTTTTGCTGATGTCATTTTCGACCGACGGTATTGTTGGATGTAATATTGCCGCTGACCTCATACTTGACCGACACTATTACTTGTACTTTAGTCTCACCTCGCCTATTCTTTCAAGTGTCGACCAATTTACATGAGAAAGGAAGCGTGTATTTTTTGTATGCTCAGTGTCAATGGTGACAACAATTTCTTTGCAAGGTACGTGGTAGTTGGCAAATTGTCAAGTTTCGATAATAATTTGGCTAAGAGCTCTAGCAATTCATTGAAGCTAGTGTCTGACCACCCATTCTTGGCCTTTAGTATGAGAAGATCAAGAATCATTTGCAATATCGTGCATTCCTTATCACACTTGTTTGATTCAGCGTATAGAAGGTCTTTCGAAGCCTTCTCCAAAATCTGTAAGTTATCTAAGCCTCTCATTTTGCTCTCCAGTATTTCCACGCGCCCAATATGGCGCAACAGTTCTTCAACATCGAAGCCTTCAATATCATGACTTTCATGAACCACATCAGAATCATTGTTGTTTCTTTGATTCCTCTGTTTTGTGTTGTTTCCTTCTGACCTTGCCTCTTCGATGTTGCCTTCACCTCTTACCCTCTCTGCTTGGTGTATTCGCTTGTGTCTCTCCATGTTTGGTCCATATTGAGTAGTTCTCAATGAAACCGGTTTCCAACAAGTGCTCACGGATTGTTTTGGGCGTGTCCAACATTACAACATTCTTTCACTTCTTACATTGACACCATAATCTATTTGTTTTCATATGTACATTTCTGATCTTAGCGGCTTCGACAAATGAAGTGACATTTTTGAAATATAGAAATAGATTTCTGTCAGCGCCATTATACATCCAAGATCTGTCCTCCATCTTCACAAATCATGATAGAAAAAGAAATAAAGAGAGAGAAAACTTATAATATAGAGGATATAAAATTAACTATATATACAATAAATTTTTCACTCTCTCCCCTACCCCCACCCCCACCATAATGTAGGTCTTATTATATATGTAAACTAGAGATCTAGCTAGTTAACTATATAGTAATACTCTTAGACAAATCAGTATAAAGCAAAGAGGTCAACAAAATTAGTTGGGATCTACAAAATCCTGTTCTAAATCTACGTCTATACACGATAGGTTTACTTCAAACTCCTCTCACGATATCCCACCCTAAACCTACATTAAAACCACATTATAAGACCATAAAATTTCCAAAGATGACATGGATTTACCTCCTGGAGCAATATCCTTTGATTAAAAACGGAATCAAAATGAAATACCAGTGCACAGCCAGTCTAGCTTGAATTTTTCAAATTCCTTTTTGATGTCTTCCTTGTTGACATTAAGGTATCTTTCATCTATTTCCCTCCCAGTTGGGCTAGGCTTGCCCTCAACTGCAAACATAATGAAACATGAGATAAATATGTTCACATGTATGTTAAGATGTAACGAAATAAAATGAAAGCATTATACCTCATCTCTGTGTCTCCTTGATAGCACTAATGAAGTATGGATTATCGGCCTTCCTACCAGCGATGGCTTCAGTGTGGAAGAATTTGGACCATGTCTTTCCAATTGCCGACTTCGCTAGCTTGCTCTTCATATTCCAAGGACCAGTACCTATCCTAGTTTGAACCCATTCCTTGCCACTTGACTTTGTAACATTGACCTTCTCATCATACCAAACAATCCAGACCCACCAACACCTTGCGAGGAACCACCACCTCCACCTTGTGATGAACCACTAGTGTAACGACCAGGTTTTCTTACCTTTCAGTAAGACCCGATCTTACGTGCTTTCGCCAATCCCAAGATGTTGGCAAGCACATTTATCACAAGTGAGCAATCAAGAATCCATAACAGAATGAGTAAACAAGGATAAGATAAATTAATTCAACGAGAACACCTATAAAACTTACAGAACATCTCAAGGCGGAGCAAAACTATCGAGAAACCAGGGACTGAAACAGCAGTGGGAACATCAAGCGAGAGCAAGCACCAAGACGAACCTCTTCCTCCACAGGCAACTCGAGTGCAAGAGCAAACCTCAAACCACGGCTGAAAAGCAGACGAGAACAATCTTCTAGCTGACCACTGAAAGAAGGGCATGAAAAGCTGTGAGTACGTGAATACTTAGCAAACCGCGCACTACCTAGCAACAATGTATGCACGCAAAGGATAGTTTCAAGGATGAAAGCTGGCTCGAGTGCTAATTGCAAGTTTAAAACATTTTACTTTTAAGGATGCAAGAATTTTTATTTTTAAAACTATCATATTTTATTATCTTGCCCCGCATGGATCTCTGTTATCCCAAACGAGTGTTCATTTTAAATGCAGGTGTAATCTCCACACCTGGCCACAGCTCAAAAGCCGAAGTCCAAAACATTTAAAATAGAAGGTAGAGGGAAGAAAACAACACTAATCATCGTGGCAGCTCTCAAGCAGTGTCCCAACACAGGACGTGGCAATGCCCATTGACTTTAACTTTGCAGAGTGTATGCACCTGGAATCCCAACGAACACACAAGACCCATCCACAAGCTTTAACTGGCATTACCCGTCCTCTAGGATGGGAATCCCAGTCGCCTACGCTGCCAGGTCCTGGAGCTGTGAGGAGCCAACCACTAATCAGGTGGGGTATCTCGATCTCGTGTGGGGAGTTGTAACTTGACACCACAATAACACAACACCACCATCCCACGAGTACACAACCAGTCTCAGCAAGCTTCAAGATCAAGCCTCTACTCATACAGGGTAACGTGGTGTGCATGGAAAAGCACTACAGGCATGTGACACGACGACCCGATCCTCATATGCTGGGACAGGCACTCTCCATCTTCAATGCCAACAACCAACAAACTTCTTAGAAGATCCAAGCCCAAATTCTCCCGTGTACCCGCAACAGGTACGCTCATAGGGGCTTCCCAAGAGTCCCCCAGCACCACAAACTCCTGCCTGCCCCAGCTAAATAGTATGTATAGAGTTATTTGCAAAACTCACACATTTGAATCACAGTTCAAAAGCATTTAACACAAATTCCATTTTATAGTTATAAGTTGTGAAGTACAGTAAATAAATGCAACTAAGCATGGCTAAGCATAAAAGTAAATCAATAGTACTAAAGCAGTCCTAGGGCTCACAATATGTGGAATGATAAATAGGCACGACTTGAGAATGTTGCTAGCATATTTTAAAACAGTTGACATGCAAATTACAGTTTCAAACAAAACTTGAACTTTAAAAACTGGGATCAAAGTGTGGTCAAGGAGCGCGGCTTGCCTTGTGAGTCGAGATTCCATCTAGGATCTAGGTCCTCGTGCAGAATGGTCTTCAAAAACTCAACAACATCTCCAGCTGGACAAACACTTATGAAAAACGGGTAAGAAACTGAAAAGGATGACTTAATAACTACTAGAACGGACTCTAATAATGGATACACGGGTCAGACAAGGACTGGCTCCAGGACACGGTCTCTCGATCGTGTCTTTGGGGAAAGACACGGACTAGGCCGAACGCATTAGATTCGGGGTGCAGACACGGTAGACGGCACGTGTCCAGGGCTCCGGTCACACGTTGGCCCGAATAGGAGAGATTGGGGGCTGGACACAGTCACAGTGACGTGGCCCGAGGCTAGATCACCAACTAACTCGATCGTGAGTGATCTGAGGTTAGGACACGATCACAGCAACGTGTCCTAGGAACCGATCACCCATTGATCGACTAAGCGTGACCTGGGACTGGGACACGGTAATCGGCATGTGACCCAGCACCGATTACCACCCGACCCAATTGCACGCAAACTGAGGCATGAACACAGTCACAGCCACGTGACCACGAGATGGGTCACAACTGAACCGTGGACGTGTGTCCAAGGGCTTGGACACAGTGCCTGCAATGTGACCCATGGGATGGTCACCGGCTACATGACTAGAGAACGAACTGGGGCTTGGACACGGTCACGGCCGTGTGACCCTGAGCTGGGTCACAACCGAACCTCGCGCGCGTGTCTGAAGGCCTAGACACGGCGCCGGTTGCATGACCCACAGCACAGTCACAGCCCGCCCAACAGCCCACGAAACAAAGCTCGAATACAGACGAACCTGTGTGACCACGAGACCTAAAACTAGGTCGATTGCTGCAGCACCAACAAAACATCCACAGATCACCCGATAACGATAGAACTGGGGTCAGGACACAACCGAACCTGTGTGTCCCAGACCCAAAACTAGCCCGATCACAGCGAAACACATATCGGCTGGCAGAACACGATTTAGAGTCTAGACACAGTCGAACTGGCGTGTCCCTGCCCCAAAACTAAATCGGATTCCACAGCTCAACAGATCGATCCACAAGAGACAATATGGAGCTTGAACACAGCCGATTCAACGTGTCCTTGCCCTGAAACCAAACTGGACACAATACAAGCTACAAATCGACCTAACCAACAAGGAAAAGAGAACAAAGGGGCAGAATTGCTCACCAAAACTTGAGCCAAGGTTGAAGCAAGACCGCAAGGATGACGACCGAAGGTGAAAGCGGCGTCGGAACTCGACATGACCGAACGATGTCAAACTTGGGCTCGGTCACAGCCGACTCCGTGTGACCTTGGCCTGAAGGACGAACGATCTCTGCACACAACGGTAAACTTAGACTTTAGCACCAACTTGCAGCCACGACTTGTGAACTTTGCTAAGTGACCGAACAAGTGCAGGGACAAGAGAACAAAGCTCACCATGGCTTGGTTCAACGTAGAGCCGATGGCGTCGAGGGCACAGAAAACTCTCTGACGAGACGGTTGGTGAGCTAACCCCAGGAACGATGATCTAGACGGTTGAACCTGCACTCGAAGTGGTGGCTCAATGCGAAACCAACCAATGAAGGAAAGGGATGGAGAAGTCAGCACACACAGATTGAAATGAAACAATAGGAAATTGAACAGAGAAACAGAGATGCTCACCGAGACTTGAGCAAGAGCTGAAGAGGAGTCATGGGAACATAGGCCAAGGTGAAGACGGCGTAGCTCATATTCTAGGCGCCCAAACACGAAGAACGGCGGTGATCCACCGACCCGAAAACAAAGGCCAGCCATGCCTTATTCCCAACACAGCAGACCAACAGGACACAGAAAATGAAGAAAGAACACGGTCTCACCAAGGAAACGGCAGTGGTGGTGACAGAACGGCGACGGTAGCAACTCCACCTCGATGTTTGCACCTACTGCCTCCGGCAACAGCCTTCGGCTGTGCGGCAACCTAACAACCAAGACGAGTTCACGCTCCGACGATTTGGTCCTCCTGGTACAGATGGAGTTCAAAGCTTAACCAACAAAAACGACAACTAAGGAAACGATAGGAATGGAGGAAGCTGACCAAAAACAGCCAAGCAACCAAGGAAGACCAGCTTCGAGGTGGGCACAAACACCGCGCAAGGTGTTCCAGCCACAACCTGAGTGCTCGCCCCCTACTGCTCCAAAGCTTCGGCATCACTGAACCGATCACCAATTGCCTCACAAATATAGCAACAAGGAACGGTCAACAAACACAACGGGGCTACAGCGATCTTGGGAATGAACATACAAGGAATAAATAGAAAACGGCGACGTGCTAGGCTCACCCACCAAAAGGGCTCGGCCAACACGAGGAACTCGACGACGGCAGCAGCAGAACACCTCCGGTCTTCCTTCACCTGCACGAAACTGGATGAGATCAGCACCACAAGAGACGACGCGCAGAAAGGAAGAGAGCTCACCGAAGACCTAAAACGGCGATGTCGGGACAGAGCAGCTCAGTGCAGGACGGAGCGGGTTGAGGGCAGGCAGCTCACAAACGAAGCCGGACGGAGACACCGTGGAACGGGTCGGCACGGAGACGACGTTGATGAGATGGAGCAGGCGGATGGCACGGGTCAACGAGCAGATCGAGGATGGCACGTTGCAGTTTGGAACAGGGACGAGGCAACGCGGCTGGAGACGGGGTCAACCGAGCGAGGACAGAGCCGGGATGATTAGCAGGATGATGGCACAGACAAGGATCGACGGACGGAGACCGCACGCGGTCGACGTCACGCGGCGACACGAAGACGGCGTGCCACAGCTCGCGGCGAGACAGGGCGCCGCGGTAGAAGACGACCAGGGCGCAGGCGGACAAGGTTGAAGATGAACTGCACGGCCGGTGACGAGGCGACGTCGACGCGCGGAGACAGGGCGACGGGTCGATAGGCACAGCCGGGGACGAGCAGGACGGGCGAGACGAAGACAACTGCGCGGTCAAGGACGGCGAGATGCACAGGAATGATGCAGGACACAGCGGCTCGGGGACGACAGGTGGCGCAGCACGGGTCGACACGAGGACCGATGATGCCGCGCAGGACACAGCCGGACGGCACAGGGGTCGGGACGCACGGCGACGAGGACGAGACGACAACGAAGCTCGGTCAACAGACAGCCGAAGACAGGGCGACGATGAGGCGGTCGAGACAACGACGGTCGGGACGTGGCACAGAGGCGGCGCGACGTCTCAAGGCTTGACGAGGATGAGCACGGCCGACGGGGCGACGTCGGGCGCGAGACAGCGCACGTGGCGCGGCAGCGTGGCCAGAGGGATGGAGTGGCAGCTAGGGTTGGGAGCTCTTCAGGAGGGTGCACGGATTGGTGCGAGAGAAGGAGGACCGTCCGATCGAGCGCGAGGAACGGTTGAGATCTTCGGGGGGTTGGCAGGCCAGTTGGGCCACAAGAGAGAGGGAAATCCGGCCTAGCTGAAACTACGGGCTGTTACAACCAGCACCCTATGAGGAACCATCACCACCTTGCGATGAACCACCAACACATTGCTTGAACTGCTCACCATACAAACACATCTACTGCCGAAATTTCTCCTCCCCTCTAGATTGCCTCATGGCAGCCTGTAGCTCCTCATCATCCTCCTCATTTACGTTCCCCTCACCTGCAACTGGCTACTGTCTCAGGGCCTATCTAGTTCGGTCCTTCCTCCGCTCAATAGTCCTATCAAGCCCTCGACGGAAATAGTCCCACACATCACCGGAACATGGGGACAGCCAATCACATTGCTGCCACAATGTGCCAAATGTTGCTTGAATCGTGTGACACCACTCCCTTTCTTCACGCTCTTGTAATACTTGCAACGGAACTCGAGATACATATTTCCCTGTGTTCCCACATCGAGTCCGACCGATCTGCCATTCCTTCGTATATTGAACAATGAATGAACTAACTATGTTCTAAATCTTCACCAAAAATCACAAACATTTCATTGAAAAAAATGGAAAAAGACACTCACCTTGGAGGGGTCGAAATCCTCTCAAATTGGTCGACTTGCCGCCTTAACCGGTCAGCTAGCCGCTGAATCTGGCCGGCTAGCAACTGCCCGCGGCTTCTCCTCTCACGCATTGGCTAGCTGAGAGTATCGTGCGGTTAGCCGCGATTTTCGGCCAGTTTTCGGTCCAGCGGCTGGGGTCGGCGCCCGCTCGGCTAGCCGCCCTCTTCAGCCGGTTTTCTACGGCGTGGCGGCGGACGGTGTCGTGGATCGACGGAATCGCTTGGGGAGCTCGCGGAGGGAGAAAGCAGAAAGGTCACGGGTGTTCTGGTCCACGGGCTGCGGATAATGCTCCTTTTTGTATTTTCCATTCAAACTTCTATGAATGTTTTTAACACTTAAATCATACTATTTTCAAAAACAGATTCCACCAGAATGTTTCATTTTTCACCTAGTTTTTTTACATTTGTTTTGAAAATTTGTCAAATTTTCAAAATTTAAAAAAATTGAAAACGAAAACCAGTGAACCACCCAAACCGGACTGGTTTGACTGGTTTTCACGAAAACCGGCCCGGTTTGGACGGTTTTGTAAACCTTGGAACTCATTTATCAACTTTTCAAGTTCAAATTCCAGTTTACTTAAATTTTATTAAGTTTAAGTCAAATCAAGCAAGTGGAACATTTTTAAAATAAAAGAATATTAAAAATATTTTTCCTATAACTAAGACTCAATAAAAATTTTTGCTAAAAAGTTCAAGATTTTATCAGCTGCAGGAGTATTTTTAATAAATTATGCTAATTTTCCTAAACATTAAAAATTGATTAATTTTTAGTTACAATTCTGTAAGGCACTATTGTGTGTCGTCTCGCACCTCATAAAACACCTGCCCGTGTCCATCGCCTCTTTACCCTCCTCACCCTGCATGGTCTCGGTTTCACACCTCCACTCCGAGTGAGGAAGAGCTTCGAGAGAGCCCAGGGATTCCGCAGCTCCCATGGCCGTTGCCACCATTGGAATGATGCCCTCGCCGCAGCTGGCGTTGTGGAGCGCCTCAGCATTTGTGGCGCGTTCACGCTGCCTCCTTGCCTCGGCCACCTACAACGAGGTTATGCCTGTGCCTCGCGGACTTCTGGCTTCTGTGCGCAGGCGCGGTGGCCATGAACGTCGCGCGTGTCGCCAGAGCCGAGGACCTCGCCATGGCCGTGGCGGCGTCCAAGGTCGTCTCCTTCTGTGCGACCACCTCCTCAAAGTCGGCCTCGTCGTTGGCATGTTGCTGTTCGGCAAGCTTCTGGACAAATACGACAGAAGTGAAGGTAAGGGCCAGGCACATCAAGATCGTTGTAGATAATTTTGGATCCGGTTTCAAGTTAGCACATCTTACTGCGTAAGAACAGTTCCAGTCCGGGAGCGTATCCGTGGAAGAGATTCTTTCTGCCTTCCTTCAACTGATTGCGTTTATTTGTGCTTGTGCACCAGGGACCCTTTCCGAGGCGTATGGCAGCAACCTGGAAGGAACTCAAGTGCACATGCTTGGGCTTTACGCCCTGTGTGCCTTTCCTTTTGCTCAACATTGTTGGGTGGTGGTGGCGGCTTCACCGGAGCAGGGATCTCGCAGGGAAGCAACGGGTTTCCTTCTATATGTGCTGTGGGGATCTTGACGAAGGATGCCTTCGCTTGATTTGTTATCGTTCCAACTGCGGCACTGAAGTTTTGGAAAGGTGACACGGTCCGGTTGGGGCGGCGGCGGTACAGTTGAGGTATCCACTCTTTGCTCTGTTTCCTCTCCTTGCCTGGAATAATAGGACCCGGAATAATACCATTTGTATTTGGGAATCGTTTCTTGTGCATTGGTACTGGTAGCCCGTTAGAGCATACATTAATTTTTCCCTAGTTCCACAGCCACGTTATAGCTTTTGGGACCTTGTGGCGTAGCCAACATGAAGTGTTGTCCACCAAAATATTAGTTACCCTAATTGGACCTAACATGCAAAGACATGACACCTGTGTTACTTAGATATACTCTCTTCATTGTTAAATTATTATCATCTTCGACTTCTAACATCAACTTTGACTATCCATTTTATTCAAAAATGATTGATAAATATCATATATTTTAATAAAATTTTCATTATCATGAGAGTTATTTGAATTACAACTTATAATTTCACATATTTGAATTGATTTTTTAACAAAATGAATGGTTAAACTTTAGAAATCAACGGGGACAACAATTTAGGAACGACGGAGGGAGTGTGGGGAATGTGGCCATTTATTTTAGATCCTTATCTGAACGATTATAGCAGCAAAGCTTTGACCTGATCGTAGAAATTGTTTGCCGGTACCCAGTAACTTGTTCTGTTAATCCTGACTCAAGTTGTTGCCTGTATGTTTCAGTGATCAGTGGAAAAGAATATAGGTTAGACTCAATTTAAAGAAACTAATGCGGTGATAACACTATCTGTACTGTAGTCCTTGGCTTGTTAGATTCTTGAATGTTGCTTCACATGTCGTGTTCCACTGCATATTCTACAGAAATGCATTTGAACACAGATGTTTCATATTCAATATCGATCTTGTTTCACATTTCCTTTTTACCAGTCACTCATCATATCCTGAAGTATGACATATTGCACCAGGAGCAATCAGTCGATGATCTTGAATTCTTGATGATATATCCATTTGGCTGTTCTTTATATAAATTCAACTTGTCTTGTAAATGTTAGACTAGTGCGTCTATGCTCTCAAAGAAAATACTGATACACAAGTACTAAATCAAATGTTTAGTTGAGGAACATTATACTTCGAAGTAGTGATTGATCAGAAATCATGCCCCTCAACACATGTGCTTTGCACGTTACTCTGAGATTTTATTGTTAGTAACAATCTCACAACTTCAGCCCCAAATTTGGTCAATAGAGTTGCTTCTGGTTTAAATAAAAGGAGAAGTTTCTATATAGTTACATAGTATAGCAAATAGCTAGCTTGGCGACATCAAGCTACAAGGTTCCAGCTTGGGATCGATCAAACCACACGTTCAAAGGATTAATTTTTTTGCTTCAATTCACATTCTTAATCAATCAGCATTTTTGGTAACCCAGGGAGTTCTTTGCTCAGTTACATCATCAACTTCTCGGTCATATCTTAGGTTGTACCTCCTCCGTTACTAAATTATTGTCGTCATTGACTTCTAATATCAATTTTGATCATTCATCTTATTCAAACAAATTAATTTAAAACTAAAAAATTATAAGTTGCTATTCAAATAACTTTAATTATAAAGTAAAGTATAACAAACTATATGATATTCATCAAACTTATTTAAATAAAACAAATAGTCAAAATTGATGTTGGAAGTCAACGATGATATCAATTTTAAGAATGAGTAAGTGTTACCTAAAACTAAAATTCACCTAAAGAAGTTTCTTATTCTTATGTAAGGACGAGAAATATGAAAATTCTGTAACTATTCGAGATACAAGAACACCCCCCCCCCTCCCCCTCCCCACGCAGTATCAGCGACATTGCTTGGTTTTATTTCTTCATACATAAAAACATTACCACAAATCTAAAATAGTATTGATTAACTATAATATTTATGCAGCTAATAAAATCATAGTTTTGATGTTTTAGCGACAGAAAAAAAAAGCCTTGAAGCGGAGAAAGTTCTGTGAGGACGCCCTGAAGCGTAAGAACTGACTGGACATGAACAGAAGAATCATGTCAGCCATTGAACTGGTGAGAAAATTGTGAGATTTACCAAAAAATAAAATACACATTATAATTTTTGCAGTATGCTTTAGAAATTACGTTTTCTATGACATGTGTCGAAGACTTAAGATGGCTTGCAGGTTATTCAAATTTTCTCGTAAATTAATATACAAATCGAGGGAAAGCATCCGTCAATAAAACGCTGTAATCACATCAAACTGAGAAAAAAATTCTAAAAATACTGATCTCCATGTAACAGAGATTTGATTCTGGTCGGCTGAACCAAAACCGCCGTATTCCCTCCCCCCCCCCC
>BCLG01003574.1:4735-48801 GCA_001602295.1 Zoysia matrella
CTCTGGCCAACGGCCGACCATGGCACCTCCGCTCGGCCTCTGGCCGCGTCGGCCGAGCCCGCCGCCAGGTGCAGGCCACCACCCACCATCCAATATGGGATGGACAGTCCAGATCCGACCGTGCCTCCCCAAATAGATCCATTAAATCCTATTCTTTGGATCAAAATTCGAGAGCCCAGAGAAAGCCACGTCGGCCATTTAATAAGATCCATCCCTTTCAAAATCAAAGGCACAGATTAATTCCTGATTTGGAATAAAAATAAACCAAGCACTTACTGCATCATCATGATGTCATGCTGACACCAGCACATTCGATTAATTAAAATTAATTAGAATTTAATTTTAGATTATTTTGTTAATTAATAAATATAACAATAGAATAACCAATAATATATTTAATCTAAAAATAATTATATTAATTATTTAATATTAATTTAACAATAATTAATTATATTAATTTTATAGAAAAGCCCCTGTACTTTTATTTAATTACAAAATAGTCGCTGCCTTGTGACAAATTTACACTTTAGCCCCTAAACTTTTCTATAATTACTTTTTAGTCCTTAATTAATTTTGTAAATTACATATAGGTCCTCAGAACATAATTATTAATTACAGATTAGTCTTTAAACCTTATAAATGCTATAACTTTTAAACCGTAACTCCGATTTAAATGATTCTTGCGTCAAAACGATCGTATCCAAATAACCTATACATTAATGACATCATCCTATTGATTCTCTTCTGTTTTATGCCAATTTATGATTTTTTGTGTTCGCTTGTTTGTTTGCTAGCTTGCTTGTTATACCATTACGCTTAGGATCTGCAGTGCGAGGACTTCAAGAATCAGAACTTCAATATTGTTGAGCAGCAGTACTGTTACAAAGACAAGTGTCCTTGACCATCTTGTGCCAACTTTACAAAAACCTCTATCTTATAGATTGTGTGGTTGTGTCAAAATGATTGCGCACATATTATTAGAATTTTACCTAGTCTTTTCTTATTATGCCTTGTCGCCCAAGTTTACCTTTTTGTTGGGTAGATTACATGCTTAGCTTGCTGTTGTCGGGATGGATGATATTAAATTAATTTATTATCATACTCGCTTCATGAGGATTAATGGGTTCTTTAATAGCAACATAGAGAGGTGATATGGTTGGTGTAGGCCTATGTGCGGGGTTACCACCACTGTCCCTTGGTATGTTATCTTTTCAAATCTAAGAACCTTTTCGTGGAGCGGCCACCCATGTGCAACCGTACAACTACGAGCCAAGTATGAGTGCGGCCTGGCGTAGTAAGTGGTGGAGACCAGTTCTCTGCGTCCCAACCGGTGGAGCGAAAAAAGCGGGTTACGCTTGGATCCGTCTGGAAATAGATGTGCAGGGAAGAGAGGGTTACTCTCAGGAAATATCTGGCACAAGAGGGGGCCTTTTCCAGGTTACGGCAGTGCCAGTGCCTGATAGGTGAAACCTCAATGTGCACAGACAAGCTGGAGGAATCCTTGGAAAAGCCTTGAAGTGATCTATTGGAAAGTGTGCGAGTGCATAGTTGACACAAGTGTATTCTTTAGTCCACCTGGAAACAGGGGATGAAATCACTTCTCTTGAGCAATGTGCACAACCTTTTCAAGTTAAAACTGTTATGACAGCCGTGCTCACGGTCACGAGTATTGTATGGACCTTCACATGATTAGTGGACCTAGGTATAGTTTGGTGATGTTAGTGGATCACAGTGGGAGGCTGTGATTGGTTCTTATATCGATGCTACAGCCAGGTAGGCTGTAAGAATGTTGGTCTATAGGTGCAATGTCTATCACTTAGTAAATAGGTGCTTAATAGAAAGTGTGTCTCTATTGTGTGTTTTTATGCAAAAGAACCCTATATTACCTTTGCCTTGTTTATTGCCACATATCAACTTTTCCCACCCTTGTTGAGTACGTCCCGTACTCAACTTTGCCTTTATAAATGCTGCTCAGTCGAAGAAGTTTGGAAAGATGTTGAAGACGCAGGAGCTAAAGTCTAGGCATGCTATCTCTCTGGTCGACTACCTGTGGAAGCTATGCTACGCTTGGTTTTCTTTTTCGCAGCATTCAGTAATCGTTTTCTTCTCTTTAATCGTGACATTGTTCTGTTTTACCATTAATGAAGTCACTTTATGTGTGAAACTTAATTTCTGAGTACACATAAAGGGTCACTTGGTTTTGGTCTTAAAACCGGGTGTGACAGTGACTGTCATGGAGAAGTTGCTGCATTTCGTCTCCGATAAGTTTCAACCACAAGCACCATCGAGCAATGAGGTGATGTGACGAAAATGTTGGTGGCCGAGACTATCGGCGCTTGAGGGTGTTCAAGGAGTCTTCAAAGGGGTGGCATCGTGACAATGAAGGGGAGCAACAGGTGCTGATCGCAGAAGGTGATCTGCGACTCACACATGCTGAGTGGGAAGCTATAGATGCAAAAGAGAAGAGGGGCGGAGAGCGCTCCAGCAACAATGGTGAGAAGAAGTACCGCGGCAAGTTCGACAAGTCAAAGATTGATTGCTGCAAGTGTGATGAGTTCGGCCATTTCGTCGACGAGTGTAACGAAGTGAAGAAAACAGTGAAGAGGTGGCATAACTTGGTGTTGCATAAGTTGACTATGAGTTGGCGTTTCTTTGAAGCAAGACGTGGAGGTACGGAATAAAGCCAACAAGATTAGAGGGGAATTGTTAGACTTAATCTTGTTGTTTGTGAGTATTTATTCGTGTCGTGTGTCAGCTGCGTGAGTTGTTTAGTTGTGGTTGTAGTGTCTTCTTTCAAGTGCGGCAGATGAGTGAGCTGCATGCGGTAATGCAGATTAGTAGTAGCCGGTGATTAGTGGTGGCCGGCGTGTCGAGTTTTAGTGTAGCCTGGATTAGAGGCCGTTGCGGCATGCTGCATGTCTGTATAGTCAGCTAGAAGGACCCGCTCTTACGCATGCAGAGTGTGTACGTGCAGGCGAGTGAGTGGCTTGCATGGACCAGGAGTGATTAGTGGAGTTCATCGTGTACTAATGGCCGGGTTGTGTGGCCAGATGTGATGCGTGTGTTGAGGTTGAGTACCGGCCAAGGTGAAGGCCGCCTACTTACGCATCATTGATCAAAGTGTCGAGTGAGAAAAAAAAAGGTGATTATAGAAATCAAGTGCCAGTGCTTGTGCCGTGTTGGAGTGCAGCACGTAAAACTCCGTGTTCTTGTGCCTACTTCCTGTGTTCTATTCCAGTGAGGTGCATCATTGTGCCTAGTGCTATTTTGTGTGTGCTCGTGTGTGTTCGAGAGAAGGAAAGTGAGAGAGCTGGGCCAACACTCCCGGTCAACATCTGATTATGTGAGACAAGAGTTTGTTTTGGTTGTGTTCTCTTGGGTAAATGATCGAAGCAATCCTTTTTTCCTTCCTTTATCCCACCAGATGAATATGTTGTAGTTGCTGGATTTAATCTCGTACTATTGCAGCTCGTGAATAGTTTCTGTCTGCAAGTCTGCGCCATACCAGATGGATGCCATTTTTATATCTTATATTTAGAATCTTACTTGCCACCATGAAGAAAGTTGTAGACCATTTCAATATCTTTCTGTAGAGTATTTATTTGCAAATATTGGTGGAGTATAACACCGAGTAATGCATCTCTGAATGTTATTCTTCGTCAGTATTCTGTTCTGTTTTCACCAGGAACACTATCAGATCGTGGCTGTTTTGAAGACTTTAGTTTCCAAATTTGAAAGTCTGTATATAAAGAAAGTTATAAAGAATGTCAATACTTTTCTTTAGAGTACTTATTTGCAAATTTTTCGTGGAGTATACGTCGAGTTATGCATCTCTGAATGTTGTTGTTCGCTAGCTCTGTTCTGTTCTATCTCCACCAGAAGCACTACCAAATCGGGGCAGTTTCGAGGACTTAGGTTTCCAAATTTGAAAGTCTGTATATAAATAAAGTTGTAAATCATTTCAATACCTTTTTTTAGAGTACTTATTTGCTATTTTTCATGGATTATAACTCGAGTTATGCATATCTAAATATTATTGTTCGTCAGAACTGTTCTGTTCTGTTTCCACCATGAGCACCACCAGATCGGGCTCTTTTGAATATCTTAGTTTCCGAATATGAAAATCTGTATCCAAAGAAAATTGTAAAGTATTTTAATACCTTTCTTTAGAGTACTTATTTGCAAATTTTTGTGGAGTAAAATGGGAGCTATAAATCTCTGAATGTTGCTATTCATCCAGATTTGATCAGTGCTCTCTAAACTTTTGATTTGATTCAGAAACCAGATTACGTTACATTTTTCTTTCAACCAAATACTGTATTAGAATTGGAAACCATTACAGAACTGAACCAAGCAAAGTCTCGTAATGGCAAACTTTTGGTTCCGATTACACTGGCAATTGATTACTATGACACTACCGTTACAAAAGCTGAACCAAACACTACCCAAGTTTGGTATAGTCTTCGGACGTTGATTCTTCATGATAGTACGTAAAAGAAAGCTCTGAACAATTACCTACTTCTTTGAATTTGTAGAGAGAGAACTTTACATTGGGAATTTATGTTCTTGTATGCTAATTTCACACTCTCTCTGTCCTAAATTAATTCAAATATGTAAAATTATAAATTATAATTTAAATAATTTTAATGATAAATTAAATTATAAAAAATATATGATATTTATTAATTTTTTAATAAGATGAATAGTCAAAATTAATGTTAGAAATCAAGAACAATATCAATTTAAAAACGCAGAGAGTACGTCGCACACAGATTCATGTTTGTGAGCTTTGAACCCACTGCAATTTGGAAATCTTCTAAACATCTTAAATCCTAGCCAGTTCTTTTATAAATAAATCCTTAAAACAACTTTTGACCACTAGAGTATATAAAGTATAAAAAAATTAAATAAATGAGATGTGAATTTTAAATAAAAATCACAGAACTTTACTAGGACAAATAGACTTCATGAAAATTCTAGCTTTGTTTCAGAGTCAAGCATAAACAGTTGTGTCCGAAATTACGGTGGTCCTGACGTTTTTGGGATGGACAGATGACCAATTGGGTCGACGACAGATTCATCAAATGATTCATGAACAGATTATTCCATAACCCAGTGTACCCTGGCTGCTAGTAGCACCCTTGAGGGCTAGCAATGCGGCCCCATATGCTGCCTCTGTCTGCTCAGCCTTCCGGACGGACACGCCAAGCACCCTCTCCCGGATGGCCGTCCACTTCTCGTTCTGCGCTCCTCCTCCTGCCGTGAACACTTCCTCCACCTCTGTCGCGCCAAGCTCCTTCAGCAGATTGTACCCTTTCGCCTGTTCAGTTGCCGCCAGTTCGAAAACAATGGCACAGTTAGCTTATGTTTCAAATCTTTATTCTGAATAAGCGTTCAACAACCTCAATTCGCGCGATGGATTCCAGTATGCCGTGGAGATATTCCGTGTCACTCTCGGGGCGTGGCTGCAACCTTCAGAGACGAAATCAACATGTGAAATGCAAGTGGGCAAAACATAGGCCTTGAAGGTGATAGCTTGCAAAGATTTTGACATGCGCCATGCACAGAAGAGATGTGTACACACTGAATGTATGAACCTTGGCATCATGTTGGGGTCGGAGACCGGGAACCTCTCGCCTTTCTTTGGCAGCGGGTAGTAATCAAGAGGGGAAGGAACTGATGGGTTAATGTCTTTGCTCAATGCAACAAGTTGATCATCAGTGAAAAGCTGCCGGAGGACGGCTCCCCCTGAGTTAGATGCCCCGCCGACGAGCCATTTGTCATCCAGTCGGTGGCTGTACACTCCGAACCTGGCATCATCCACGCGGACTTTGCTGACAAGCTTAATGGCCAGAGTTGAGCCCAGCGAAGTCACCTAGTTATTAGATAGAATGAAGAAGTATCAGTTGTGGAACACTCAGGATGGGTTTATATGCAGTACTAATAGTCCACTAACCGCGCTTCCTGGTTGAGTGGTGCGAGCTGCAAGAAACGCAGCTATGCTGTCTGTCGTTCCGGTACAGACGATACAGTTTTCAGAAAGTCCTGGCACTCAAATTGATCTTTACATACTCCCTCCAATCTCAAATGGATGATGTTATGACAAATGGTTTCAAACTGAATCATGCGAAAGAAGGGAAGTGTAGAGTGTTTACCGTACTGTGAACTCACTTCTTCTTTCACTGTGCCAATGGAAGCTCCCGGCTCTCTGACAGAAGGCAACATGTGCGAGTATGGCTGGGACATCAGCCAGCTCGGATACGAGTCAATCTCTGGATCAAAGCCTACCTGCCATAATGCAACCACAGAATCATGAATCTCTTGCAACAATGATCTCCTGCAGAATACTGATACATTATTGTTGATCCAAGTTCAACAAAAATAAATGAATCACCTTGAGAGTGTTGTTGTAATCTGAAACTCCATATTGGCCATGCAAAAGCCAGAGCAGCCAGTCCGACTGGTGCATCAGCACTGCCGAATCAGCACCCCTACTCAATCCTTCAGAGTTCCACCATGACACGAGCTTGCACAGGGTGGACGAGCCAGAACAGACCGTGTGATTGGCTGGAGCGATGGACACGACGGCGGGCAGCGCATCAGGGAAGCTCTCGTTGTATAGGAAAGGTCCTGCTATAATCTGCCCATTCTTTCTGCTCGTGCAGATATTATGCATTCACCAAATCGCAGTTTTGCTTATGCGAGGGACAGTATAAGTTTGTGAGGATTTGAGAAGACGCACGAACCTGTCGACAATTAACGTGGTTGCCGATGTCCCATCTATCGAGATGGAGGATATAGAATGCCGGTGAACGGATGGGATATCACTCAGGATGTGGAAGAGCGCCTCTCTCCAGGAGCTTCCCCAGTCTGTGTCCTTGCCGACCTGCCTAGCAACTCCAACCGAAGAACGAACGCACTCATTGAGAACGGCCTGCTATTTTTTTTTCATTTTAAATGGAATGGAAAGCAAGCTCTTACATGTCTATAAGCTCTTTTCCCTTCTGAATAGATTGCCCCGTGTTTGTCAATGAGAGCGTATCTGGATCCTGAAGTGCCAAAGTCTATCCCAAGGTACAGAGGCACGCCGGCTCCATTGCTGCTTCCGCTCCGACCTTCCGGATCCTGCTGATTAAGCATCTTAATTCTCGTCCTCAGTGTAAATAGAGGTCTCTGATCCCTTCTGAATCCAACTAACCCTGAAAAGAATGACAGGTAAAGATAGCGGCATATTCGGAAATTGGTGACAATATGCCAATGATAACAGGTGATGAATCCGTAACGCCTTAATGGAATATCAAGTGGCCGCTCACCTCGTTTTGCTGAGAAATTAGACTGAAGCAGCAGCTTGCCAGCGAGAATAAGAGTTGCCATCACTGGATACCAATGGAAGCGTCGAGGTCGCGGTTAGATTACGGAGCACAGGAACACATCGCCTATGTCGGGTCGTAGTGGCAAGAGATAGCTGGGAAAGGATAAGGAGTCTTTGGACATGGTGTGCTAACAATGAATCGAGATGGTCAGCTGTCGACGGCCGCGTAAGCCAGGAAAAAAATCTCTGCCTATAGTAACTAATTTGAGACAGTTAAGCTATTTTTATATATATTACAATTAAGCAGCTATATCCTTATTTACCTTTATGAGAGACAGAGGGGTATGAAACTTTGAATGGATGAATGAATGATGCATGATTGTTTTCGTTCACCAGAAAAGTACGATTTATGTATATGGAGAGGGATTTGTGCGCTCTTCTTGTCGATATGGTTTAATTTATACAAGACTCAGAAATTTGATCTGGTTCAGGCCACCACGTACGTATAATACACTACATCAGGAGGAGAGAGTGAGTCGTATAAGCTTGAAAAGGTTACAATGACGGTAGAATCCCTGCACGAGCAAGAACCCTAGAACGCGTGTGTGTGGTGTGTGTATCCTGTGTCACTATGAACTTTAACATGTTATCTAAAGCCCCCCGGTGCCCCATTATATAGAGTCAGACCAGAGTTACATGGCTTGAAGCCTACAAAACCGGGTGATCCTTTGACGGGTGGGGCCGCGACCATCTCAAAGTTTATTCTCTGGCGTCATCTGGCACCAGATCATCTTGCTAGTGTCTTTCATCCGTTCTTTGTCCAGCGCTGAGGGACAAAAGTTACTTTACCGTCTGCGGCATAGTGTCAGGAATCTCATCACTTGTCAGGGGTTGGTAACCGAGGCAGTGGCCGACCCTGGAGTCAGGATACGTAAGGCGGTTTCCCAACCATCTGTTGGCCGAGCTTCTTCGCCATCCTATCCCAACCCTCGGATGGTGGGGCCGGCTCTTTGGATGATCCCAACCCTTGGGGGTTGGGTTAGCTCTTTGGGGTTTACCATGATGAAATCCTTTGTAGGCCGTAACTTGGCCTGTGGGGCCGCAACTCATAGCTGAGCTTTCGTATTTATCCTGGGGCTGTATGTACCCGAGGCATATGATACCGACAGTAGCCTCCGTGCCCTGCGCCATTTGCAGTATCCGTTGAGGTGGCGCGGGGCTGATTCTTGATGGTCTTCACATCTTGTTGTCGGTCTTCGGTAGTTGATCCTGCGGGTGCACGCGAGCGCGCCCGTGGGGCATAGCCCCCGAGCCTGCGGACGATCCAAAGGGTCGGTCGGGGGTTTAAACTTTGTTCTTCAAGAAAAAGATGCTGTGGGTGCATGCGAGCGTGCCCATAGGACGTAGCCCTCGAACCCATGATGAGGAAACCACACCTTCCATTCCATCCATTGATGAATCACTCGAGCCCGTGCATGTGAAATTAATTACGTGATTCTACTTATGAATAATGGAGAGGACTCAAATTCAAGGGGAGTCTCGCAGGAAGGACTTGGACTCCTGAACAACACCAATTTGTGATGACCACCACGACTTCATACAAACTCCGATTTTGATGTCCAAGTGTTTGTGGAAAAGCTCCTCACGTAGACTTTCCAACGGATCTAGCCTCGCCTTCATACTATATCGGAGTCAGCGCCAAACATCATTTGAAAACAGAAGATACTGCATCATCCAAACTTGAGCCGTTGGTCCGTGTATCAAGTTGAGCCCGTTAGAGGCGCGTCCTAGGGATCGAGGACGACCTCAGCACCCCTGTGATCATCCTTACCCCTATTTAAAGGCCACAGCCACCACCAAAACACTTGGGTTTTCTTTTGTTATAGTTTAGCTCTTGTGCAAACTTTCTGATCTTCAGTTGTGTCTAACGACCACCTGTTAGATAGCTTTTGAGAACCTCACATTTGTGAGATTTCAGATTTGTCACATCTTGTTCTTGCTTATTCTTCGATTACTTGCAGGAATTGATCTTCGTGATCAGGTTGATCTTACTATCCCAACGAGGTCAATAACAATTCAGAGTTGATTCTGCGATTGCCAAGGCACACACGACCTGTTCGTTTGTAGTCGGATCATGAGGGTCGACTCCACAAAATAGATAGTTGTCACCTCACCGAAAGATCGGGCACTCAAGTCCTATCAAGTGGTATCAGATTTCAGGTTTCTTAGTGAGATCTACTCGCTCTTGTCTTTAGTTTTATTTTGTTTTTCCTACTGTCCACATAAAAGCAAAAAAATACTTAATTTGTTCCCGCTGTCCTAGACCTGTTGGCCTTTGCATCTTCTTTTAGTATTTTGCTTTGTTGAGTTCGTGATACATTGGGTTAGTTAGAGTTGCTGTTTTCAACCATATTTTGCTTTCCATAATCATACCTTCCAACTTTCCATATTCAGAATGCTTCAGAGAGATATGGATGATGCCAGCCCCCAAGCCCCTTGGCATGCCGGAGCCCTCGAAGAACATTGTCTAGTGCTCGAGGTCGGTCGAGGACAGTGGCTGTTGAGCCTTTGTTCACTCGACGACGAAGTCTTTGAGGGTATGGGACTTGATAGCTTCACGAACTCTGCCATTGATGATGGAGTTCCAGACCCCGAAACGGCATATGATGTCGTAGAAGAAGTTGACCGTGCGATGGGCGTTGATGGTCGGCACTAGCTATGCTTCGATCCATTTGGTGAACTTGTCGACGGCGACGAAGAGGTGGGTAAAACCCTCCGACGCTTTTTAGAAAGGCTTGAGGATGTCGAGTCCCCATACTGCAAACGACCATGTGATCGAGATCGTCTAGAGCTCTTGGGCTGGCAAATGCATCTACCGAGCATAGAATTGGAAGCCTTTGCAAGAACCGACTAGTTGCTCGGTGGCACAGACTGCCACGAGAAAGTAAAACCCTTGGCGGCAAGCTTTCTCGACCAGGGTCCTCGGGGTAGCATGATGACCACAAATGTCTGAGTGGATGTCGTTGAGGAGTTGCCGACCCTCTGTTTTAGGGATGCAGCGATGAAGGATGCCGCTTGGGCTTCTCTTGTAGAGTTCGTCGTCAGCGATGATGTAGGCTTTGGTGCAGCACAACATACGTCTGGTTTCGTTGGTGTCGGTCAGGAGAGTACCATCCCAAAGGAAGGCAAAGATATCTTGGGACCAGTCAGGGATAATGGCCTTGACTGCCGACCCTTGGACTGTGGGTTGCTTGCCGACCGTGGCTTCTGCCTTTGGGTTGGCGGCATCATCTTTGAGCTTGATGGTTGGCTTGGCAAGGATCTTGAGGAAGATGTTGTCAAGAATTGAATCCCATCCCGAAGCCATCTTGGCGAGTGCATCGTCCGCTTCGTTGTCGTGCGTAGAACATGGTGGAGCTCGAGCCCATCAAACTTGTCTTCAAGTTTGTGAACTTGGTAGTATGCCTCCATCTTCGGGTCTCGACAACTTGATACCTTCATAACTTGATTGGCAATGAGCTAAGAGTCACCCTTAACGTAGAGCCGTCACATGTCGAGGGTGATGACCATACGGAGGCCGTAGAGAAGGGCTTCGTACTCGGCAACATTGTTGGAGGCGCAAAAATGAATTATCTGCACCACATACTGAAACTTGTCACCCTTTAGAGAGATGAGGATGATGCCAGCCCCCGAGCCACTTGGCATGCTGGAGATGATGAGGACATCACTTCCACAGACACAACCAAACCAATTGCACAAGAAGGACCCATGACACGAGCTCGAGCGCGTCAACTTAATTATCAGGTCAAGTCATTTCTCACTGTCTATAGTAGTTCTTCTCAGAATAGGGTACTACTAAATCCTTGTGGTGATTTTGTTATGATTAGGAACATGGGAGGAGCACCAGAACCATAAAGCAGAATCGGACCATCAATCAGGGCTAGATTGTTTCGGTCATAACTTTTCACTCCGGATGTTGTTGAAGGCAAATGAGTACTCATAGGAAAGATCTCAAAGTCTACTTTCAGATGGGTCCAATCTCAGCTTCAAACTCCTCTAGACGTGATCAGAATCGTCAGAAAGGCGTTCGGACTTCCAGTCATGGGCTGAGGCCCATTGTATCCAGTTTAGCCCATTAGGGGCCCTCTCTAAGTTAGGGTTTGAGTCCCCCCACGCCTCCAGGACGTTTTCCCACTATATAAACCTGTGGCAGCCGTCATTTGAGGGTGGGTTTTGTTCGGATGCAAGTTTAGCCTTAGCTACTTCCTTGTAAACGCGTGTGTCGACGAGACCACCCGATTTGCTTGATTCAGAACCCCAATTTCGTGATTATATCCAGATCTGTGAGTTGTCTACCTGTTCATCTTGTTCTTGCTTGTTCTCGATTGCTCGCAGGTTCAGGGTTGTTCTTGGCACAGCAAGAACAACAACAAATCGGAGCCGGTGTACCTGTTGCTAAGGCGCAGCAACCTTGTTGGTTGTTGTAGTCGGACAGCCAACGTCGAATCCACCCCAAATCGAAGCTATCCTCCTCTCATCGAAAGATCAGGATCAGCCCCTGCCATACCAGGAGCCCTCGAAGAACATTGTCTAGTGCTCGAGGTCGGTCGAGGACAGTGGCTCTTGAGCCTCTGTTCACTCGGCGACGAAGTCTTTGAGGGTATAGGACTTGATAGCTTCACGAGGTACATAGGTGATGTCGTGGCCCAAGAGCTCCATTGCCTACGTGGTGATCTGCCATTGATGATCTCCCTGAGTGGAAAACTGATCCCCACTCGGGTGGAGTGTCTGTCAAAGTAGTGGCATAGCTTGCAGCTGGTGACAAGGATGGCATAGAGAAGTTTATCCACTTGAGTGACCGAGTCTTCGTTGGCGAGCACTTCACTGATGAAGTAGATGGGCTGTTGGACCTTCTAGGCTTGACCCTCCTCCGAGCGCTCGATGACAAGGACAGTGCTGATGACCTTAGATGTTGCAGAGATGTAGAAGAGCAGAGGCTCACCAGTGGTCGGTGAGGTTTGGATTGGCGGTGTCGACAACAGGATCTTGAGCTGCTCGAACGCTTCTTGGGCCTCGGCGGTTCAGATGAAATGATCGGACTTGTGTAGGAGTTGGTAGAATGGCATGGCCTTTCTACGAAGCCTAGAGATGAAACGACTGAGTGCTGTTAGGCATCCGGTGAGTTTTTGAACTCACTTGATTTTGTTGATGGGCCCGAGGTTTTGGATGGCGGTGATCTTCTCGGGATTAGCTTCAATGCCGCGCTCGGAGATGACGAAGCCTAACAGCTTGCTGGAGGGGACACCAAAGTCACATTTTTCTAGGTTGAGCTTGACGCGGTACCTCCAAGGTTGGCAAATATCTCCTCCAGAACTCCGATTAGGTCGGAGGCCTGCCTAGACTTGATGACGATGTCATCAACTTCAAGATTCTGACCCAGCTCGTCGTGAAAACACTTTTACATGCAGCGCTTTGTTGAGACCCGTATAGTCAAAACACGCCCTCCATTTTCTATTTTTTTTAACCATTACAGAGTTCGCTAACCACTCTGGATGGTAGAGTTCCTTGATGAACTTGGCTTCTAGCAGCTTGGTGATTTCTTCTTTGATGGCCCGGCCCTTTTCCTCGTCAAAGCATCGGAGCCATTGCTTCACTGGTCGAGACCCAAGAGTGATGTTAAGGGAGCGCTTGGCGACCTCCTTCGGGATGTCTGGCATATCAGAGGGTGCCTAGGCGAAGACATTCCAATTCCAAATGAGAAAGTCAACAAGCGCGCTTTTCTATTTGTCAGAGAGTGACATCTCGACCCTAGCCTTCTTGGTTGTGTCGACGGGGCCGAGGATGATTTCCTTGGAGTCATTGGCGGGTTCAAAGGATATAGAGGTCAAAGACTTGGAGTCGAGGGTCTGGGTCGACCCCTTGGTTTTGTAGATTTCCTCGAGCTCGATCGACCTCGAGAGGGTGATGGCCAGCTCAAAATTTTCTTGTTTGCAGGCGAGCGAATGATGGAAGGTCGATGCCACAGTGATGACGCCTTTGGGCCTCGGCATTTTCAGCTTGAGGTAGACGTAGTTGGGGATGACTATGAATTTGGCGTAGCACGGCCAGGCAAGGATCGCGTGGTACGTGTCGACGAAGTCGACCACCTCGAAGGTAAGCTTCTCGGTCCTAAAGTTGTTGCGATCGCCGAAGGTGATCGAAAGAATGATCTGGCCTAGGGTACTGTGAGGTCCTCGAGGATGACTCCGTGGAACAGAGCATGGCTCGGTCGGATATACGACCTGGAGAGCTTCATGGAGTTGAAGGTGTCGATGTAGAGGATGTTGAGGGCACTACCGCTGTCCATGAAGACCTTGATGAGGCGCGTGGTGCCGAAGATCAGGTCGAGCACGAGCGAAAGGCACCCCGGCTGAGGCACGTGGTCGATGTGGTTGGACCTATGGAAGGTGAGAGACTCCGACCACTTGGGGTAGGTTGGAACGACGAGGTGGGTGACATTGACTTCTCGCCAGGTTAGCTTCGGGCAGCGCCACGGCTCGTAGGCCACCGACCCACCAAAAATCATATGGCAGTCCTTGGGCTCGGGGAAGGCTGTGTTGATGTCCTCCTCGCCGTCCTTCGCAGGAGGGTTAGATGTCGAGGTTGTCGAGGGTCGGAGCAAAGACCGCCCTTCAAGAATCGCTTCATCAGATGGCACTCCTTGTATAGGTGCTTGACGGGGGTCAGGTGATTCGGGCAGGGCTTGTCGAGATGCTTCGTGAAGTAGTTATCGTGGACGGGTGGTGTCTTTGCTTGAGGTCGAGGATGTTGGTCGGTGATGCCCACGAACTTGTCGTGGTGCTGCTTGTTCTTCTTTGGCCTCTTGCTGCTTGAGCCCCTTAGGAGTGGTCGTCGCGGTAGTCAGAGTTGGACTTCTCCTTGTCCTTGCCCCGATCCTTGTTGAAGTTGGCTTGGACAATTTCCTCCCCCGTGGCGAAGGTGGTGGCGATGTGGAGGAAGTCATGGGCCGTACCAGGGTTTTTACACCCGAGCTTGTGGATGAGCGCCTTGGAGGTCGGGTCGCAGATGAAGGCGTTGATGATGTTGGCGTCGCTCACATCGGGCAACTCATTGTGTTTGCGCGAGAAATGCTGGATGTAGTCCCAGAGCGATTCGCTAGACTTTTGCTTGCAGTTTTTGAGATCCCAAGAGTTATCTGTACGAGTGTATGTCCCCTGGAAGTTGCCAATGAAGATTCGCCGGAGGTCGGGCCAATCGTGGATGCAGCTGACCAGCAGGTGCTCAAGCCACCCCCTGGCCGAGTCACCTAGGAAAAGTGGCAGGTACTGGACGGCAAACATATCATTCACTCCCACCGCTCGACAGGCAAGGCTGGGACATCAACACCAACGATACGTCCTCTTCCCCTACACCAACACAAGTTCTGGTTATAGGTCCTATGACTTGCACATGTACACGTCAAGTTAATCATCAAGTAAGTTTACTCTTAAGCTCATGTTCAACTTATTAAGACAATAGAAATCAGTGTACTCTTGTGTTGCTTAGGAACCAAGGAGAAAACCAAAAAGGAGATAGAGTCGCGTAGGCTGGATTCGGATCATAGGACAGCTCTAACTTCTAACGCCAGCCATGACTCTATACAAGCTCCGTTTTGGGCATTCAAGTACTTTCTAGAAAGCTCATCAAGTCTACTTTTCAAGGGATCTGGCCCCACTTTCATATGACATCGGAATCAAGGCAAATCAATGTTTTGCTACAAAAGATGCTGTGCCACCCTAACTTGGGCCGTTGGCCCGTGTACCGAGTTGAGCCCTTAGGGGAGCGTCCTAGGGTTTGAGGTCGACCCTAGCACCCCCTAGTCATCCTCCACCCTAGTTAAAGGCCTCAGTCCCCCCAAGAACACTTTGATTTTGATAGATTGAAGTTTAGCCGCCGCTGCTTCGCTTGTCGCGCGCGTGCCATTTGAACCCCACCTTTTGTTGTTTCAGATTGGACTCATATTTTTATCTAGCAAATCCAGTGCTTGTTCATCTTGTTCTTGCTTGTTCTATGATTGCTTGTAGGATGAGTGCCCTCGAGGCTGGTTGATCGCGCTCCACAAGTTCGCGCTCACCCTCTGGAATCGGTGTATCGGTCGCCAAGGCGCAACATTGTGGACAGTTGTAGTCGGGCCGTGAACATCGCTTCCTTCCACCAATCGTGATTACCATCTCCATCGAAAGATCAGGACCGAACCTTGCATCAGAAGCAATAGTCTTCGAGCCAGTGGATTGGATTAAACTCACTGGCATACTTGATAATATTGGTCGGTGCGCAAAAATAGGGCAGAAATCTTGCTCTGTGAATCTCTATCCCGAACGCCCGGGGCCCAACCCCATCGGGATTGGGGCTCCGAGGGTAGTCGTAACTGCGCCGATGGTTGTAGTACTCAAGAGTTCGTTCCCGGCAAGACTCAACGTAGTGGTCGCTCTTGGCATGCCTTCTCGCGTCAATGGTGTGGCAAGCGTCACGGTTCTGTCCGAGGCTTCGATGAACGGACAGGGCCGCTGGCGGATGGTCCCGTGTCTCGGTCCGGACACCGCGGCTGTCACGGGCCGGGCTGCGTTGCTCGGCGCATCGTCGCTGCCTGCTGCACACCTCGGACTGCGGTGGTCAAGCTGATTGTTCTTGTTGTTGAAGCACACCGTGGATGAAGATGCGCAGATGGTTGTGGCTTTCTTTGATTATGGGATTGTCCGGCGTGAAGGCTTCACCGAGGACGTAGGCTGCTGCCGCCACGTTCTCGATCCGACGGTCGAAGAGAGGTGTGCCGGCCACCACGATCTGCTTGTAGGCGGTACGTGCTTGGGCTCGAGCGCCGCTGCCTGCTTCGGCCGTGTCCTTGCCCATGGTGCAAAAGCCACATGGAGAGCGACAAAAGAAGGGCTTGCTCGACAATGGTGAGCGCTCGATGACCTAGAGAGGTGTCGCCGTTTGGCGTGTTGTCGAGAGGTGTTTCCTCCCTGGCCTTGGGAGCCTGCAGCATGAAGCATTCCCGCGCAGGGTCGTGACGCAGCGCTGTGCGGACTCGACGATGGCGGGCCGCGTGCTTCTTGTGCGGGGCTCGAAGACGAAGCTCGCCGCCTTGATCGGCGATGAAATCCATGCTCCCAAAGCGGAAGGCCTGGCCAGTGGTGAACATGGGCACGCGCCACGACTGGTTCGTCTCAAGCGACAGCGATCGTGAAGCTCCAAAAGCGCAGATGGGAGACTGAAGCCTCTCCCACCATGGTGAAGATCAGAGCCATCGACAAATTGATGTGAAACACATCACAGAATAGCCCCTTCCTTGTGCGCCAATTGTCGGTGTTTCATTCACCGGTGTAAGGATGAAAGACACCAAGAAGGGGATTGAATCGATAGATTTATAGGATTTAATTCGGTATAAACTTAAACTATGAGACTCGAACCATAACAAGAGCAACCTACACAATTTTAGTAGGCCAAAACCCCCTAACAATACTAGTGAAGAAAGGAAAGCAACAAACAAGCACTAGCACGATAGCCACCAAGAGGAATCATAATGAAACCTAAGACTCTACTCAATGGTATGAAATGCAGCAAGTAAAGAGAGAGAGTCAAGAGAATGCTCAGCGATTTTTCCCAGGATCTTGAAAGGTAGGCGCCTTCCCCAAATCCACGTTTTCGAAACGGTGCTCCCAAGGGTTTGCTTCACTTCTCGAAGTGAAGTCACCAGCGGCCTGGCTATTGCACAAAATACTCTGGCGCTAGAGCAGGCCTTCAAGGCTGATGTGTACGTTGTTCCCAATCTTCCGTCAGGTCGTGGTAACTCTTCGATTTGGTGGAGATGCGACACACAATCGATCCGGCCTCAAATCAACACGATTCGAACCCCGCAATACTAGCACCATTTCTCCTCTAGTTATCAAGCATGCACACATGATTGACCTCGCCAAGAAGGCTAATTCCTGTCTGTGAATCGAAGAACACAAGCAAGAACAAAGAAGAACGCAACTCAATTGTGAAATCTAAATTAAATCACGAAGTTGGAAAATCAACAAAACGTCAAACGACGAAACTGTTTGATGCGGCTACTGTTTATCCCTAATGATGCGGCTACTGTTTATATAGAGGTTAGTACATCCTTAGGGGCAAACCCTAATAATAATGCGCCTAGAAAAGATACACGGCCCAAGAGCCAAAAGATGGTGTCACAGTATCCTAACAGATTCGAGACATCATATCGTTTCACCAATTCTCAGAGATTTACGAATTATTTTCACATAGGATTAGATCCGTGTGAAAGCTTATTTCCTTAGCTTTCCATTCATATCTAAAACATCCCAAACGGAACTCGTACGAGACCGAGACATCTATTTTAGTGCATGCTGCTCCTAGAGTTCGAGTCAGAATCGAACCAGAGTTGTTTGGATCTCCTCCGGGGTCGAACGTGCATTGCTGATCTTGAGCACCTCCAAGTCCTTCATGCTTCTCCTAACCCTCTCCAATGTTTTTAATCATGATAAAGTCATTAGAGCGCAATCTATTCTCAAAGGAATGAAGACATGTGTTTAGAAACGAGCGCACCTCTAATATCAACTGTCGTGCACGAGTTCCATTAATACTAATTTGATGAGTGTTGTGTGTATCTAAAGGAGTGATGTCTTCATCATCCTCTCCTTCTTGTTTTGGAGTCCTCCGCGACTCAACTTCATTGTCAGGATCACGACTACACCATGCCTTGCAACCTCCTTGAAAAGGTGAAGGCCACGGGGGCATTTGAATGCAATTACTTGGTGACTCAAAGATCCTTATAATCTCAACATTCTCCCCTTCTTGATGGAAAGCCGTCCTCGGCTTGCTCCCCAAGGTATGATGATACTTCTGCAAATGGTTAGTAACAGGAGCGAACATATAGCTAAAAAGATCATGACTTGAAAACAATGTATCTTTGCATACTAAGGCACCACATGAAGCATTTGTATTATAAAAATTAGCACAACTAATTTTTCGGAATAATTTCTTCTTCAAGCAATTCATGTTATATGAAACATTATCATCAATCTCACTATAAGGTAAAACATATTTTATCCCAGCAACACATGACATGACATTGTAGTTGCTATTCCAATCTTCTAGTTTGTCATCTAATGGCACAACATAAGAAGTTGTTGATTCGAACAAATATAAACTCTTTGCACCATAAATATACCTCTAGAATCATAATTGCCTATAACATAAAAGTTAGTTCTAGTTAACAAAGGCAATTCAGAATTCGAAAATATCATCCTCTCTACTATAGCAAGGTCACAAAAAGAATCATATTCAATATAACCCACAGTGTTTGGAGAAAATAGCAATTTTAGCTCATCATTTTCATATGTAATGGGTGTGAAATATTTAATTTCAGCTAGCGAATGGATAAAAATTAGGAGTATCAAATTCATTCACTTCTAGTTACAAAGGAAGAATAAAAATGTTGGCACACAAACTTTCTTTATCACAAGAACTAGTCGGCAAATCAAACATTGACAAAGATAATTGAATAAAAGGTGATACTAGCAGTTGCTTTACAAAAGTAGGATAGACAAAAAATTTCAGCATAACTAAAATATTGTCAGCTTTTGCAGATAGATGTGCAATATGTTTCTTCTCATTTTCAGCAATACCTTTTGGCGTGTTATGATTCGTCTCATCTTGGGCTATGCTTGAAACATTATGTATCTCTTCTTTTATCACATTTGTATCACTTTCATCTTTTTGTTTGATCTCACTTTCCTGCAAAATGTTAAGTGTAATAGGAGGTACAGTAGAAAGCTCCTCCTTCAAAGAGTGTTTATCACAACTAGACATAGGTTCAGAAGATGTATCAACAAAAGTTTCTCTCATTAAAATTTTAGAATCACTTCATATCCGAGGATATTATTTTTGTTATATATAAATGTTGCCATCAAGTTAAAGCACTATCAACTAATGCACTAGCAACATTCAAAAGTTTTCTTCTTTCACACATACGGCGTTGTCCAAATAGATTATCCATCTCTCTTTCCTAAGCAATATATTTAATATAATCTAAACCATCATATAAAGGAAGAGATGAAAGAATATAATTACTCGTGAAAGGAGATGGGGTAGCAATGGTCTGAACCTCACGTGTCTTTTGATAACGTGCGACATCTCTTTGAGGTGGATTACATCTCTTAAGGCTTGCCGACATATTGTCCACAAACTCAATGCGTTATTTAAAATTTGCATCGATATTATCAAGAACTCTTTGCAAAGTACTACTCACATTGTATTCACCTCCTTTTCTTCCTGTCATGGTTAGAAAAATAGCATATAGATAGCGTAAAATATTATTCCTACAGCTACAGTGGAATGGGTGGTGAAAATTCCAAAAAAGGAATCGCCTTACTGAGCTCTTGCAAGGTTCTGACCAAAGCAAAGCAAAGCATGGTGCAACCAGTGGTGAAAGGAGAAACCAGAGAGTCGTAATTCCACAATTGTAGGGTCAAATACAGTGTTGATTCGAGATGGGTATGTAGAGCTTGAAGAGCTGAAATAATGATTAGCGGAACACAATTCTATAACAATAGTAATATTAAGTGTTTTAAGTATTATGTTCTAGTTCCTAGCCCAGTCTTATAAAAAATCAAAATGTTACAAAAATATGAATTAAGATATCAAAGGGCAACAACAACAGAAATGATAAGGCTTCAGAATCAGTAAACTGTTCAGCACTTGAAAATTCAGCAAAGATTAATTTCTGCTTCTAGATCTTCAAATTTTTTATTTTTATTTTATTTTCTCGTATTTTTCTCTGAACCAGAAGCACAAAAGATTATACATGACCAAATTTCAGATCAATATGATGAAAGATGTGGCCTGGAGAAAATCTCAAATTTTTGTTAAATCTGTGATGAAACTTCGTGTGCGAAAACAGAAATTTCTTATCTGAATTTGTTGAATCTAGGATCGTCAGAGGATGGAAAATTTTCTGTAGATATCTAAAAAGTACTTGTATGTCAAATTTGGAGTCCAGAAACAAAAGTTATGACTATTTTAATGATGGATCTCTGAATTAGATTTTTTTTGAAAAGATTTTTTTAAAAGGCTGAAAACAAATTCAGATTTCAAGTTGGATGCGAATTTTATGGACGTTTTTGTGCATGATTGAGCAGCGAATAAATATGGAGAGGTGGATCCATGAAGGGTAGATCTGGTTGTGATCAAAATATGGGGTGGGTGGGTGGAATAAAATTTTAATGCAAAAGAAACAATTAACAGATGTGACACGATAACAGATATGAACACGATGTGGATGAACGATGAGGAAAACACGTGGATACAAAAAGATCATGAAATCTAGTAACCAAAACACAAACTAATAACACAAACTCAACACTACGGACTCTGAAATAAAATTATGCAAAGGCTAAACACAGCTTAGACAGGAAAATACCTAACGATCTACATTTTTTGTGTTGCGGCTTTTTTGTGTACAATTGGATGAATGCAAATTTGACAAAGATTAATGTGAACCTGACGGTATATCTAAAGCTCTGATTACCATTTGATGTGTACGTGGTTCCTGATCTTCCGTCAGGTCGTGGTAACTCTTCAATTTGGTAGAGATGCGACACAAAATCGATCTGGCCTCAAATCAACATGATTCAAACACCACAATCGCAGCACCACTTCTCCTCCAGTTATCAACCATGCACACATGATTGATCTCACCAAAATGGCTAATTATAGCTTGCGAATCGAAGAACACAATCAAGAACAAGGAAGAACGCAACTCATTTGTGAAATCTAAATTAAATTATGAAATTGGAAAATCAACAAACCGTCAAACGATAAAACTATTTGATAACAGATGAAAACTAATCAAAACCTATCTCTAATGATGCGGCTACTATTTATATAGAGGTTAGGACGCCCTTAGGGGGCAAACCCTAATAATTATGGGCCTAGAAAAGATACACAGCCCAAGAGCCAAAAGATGGTGTCACAGCACCCTAACAGATTTTGGATGTCTTATTTGTTTCAGTGATTCCCAGAGATCTAGGAAGTATTTTCACACAGGATTAGATCCGTTGGAAAGCTTATCTCCTTAGCTTTTCATCCATATCTAGACGTCCAAAATGGAGCTTGTATGAGACCGAAGAATCCGTTTTAGTGTAGGTTGCTCCTGGAGCCTGTGTCAAACTTGAATCTGAGTTGTTTGGATCTCCTCCGGGGTCGAACATGTGTTGCTGATCTTGAGCATCTCCAAGTCCTTCTTCATGCTTCCCTTGACCCTCTCCAATGTTTCTAATCATGATAAAATCATTAGGTAGCAATCTATTCTCAAAGGAAGGAAGATATGTTAGAAATGAGCTCACCTCTAATCTCAACTGTCGTGCATGAGTTCCATTAATACTAATTTGAGGAGTGTTGTATGTATCTAAAGGAGTGATGTCCACATCAAAGGCTTTGGGCGCTCCCTCTTGGTTCCCTTTTAGCGAGGGACCCGAAACCGCTTACAAACTTGCTGTCGTCTTTCATAATCTCCTCGAAAACTCGAACACCTATTTCTAGCCAGTCTAGGCTGCCAAGACCAAGAGTAATAGGTAAAGATCACTCCTCTCAAAGCCCCACAAGCTCTAGAAGTGTATGAATGCTCCTATCACTCTACTAGCACCAAAGATTTCCAATCTTGTCCTGTGCTCTCTTCTTGGTGTTCTTTGGCCTCTCACAAGTTTGCTCCAGCAATTCAAACCTCAAGCACCCGAGAAAATGTCAGTCTCCACGGTTTAAATAGACTAAACCCAAAAACAACCGTTGGAACATAATGTCATAAAACTGATTGCATTTGCCAGTCACCAGACTGTCCGCTGACTGCTCCCACCAAATTGTCTGACGCGCGACCGTACTGTCTGGTGACCTTATCTTCTCGCAGACCAGGGAAACACCCTCTATGGAATCCATTTCATACGACACTAGACTGTCCGGTGCATACCTTCACCGGACTGTCCGGTGACTCTCATTTTTGGACTTCCAGAGACACCTCTTCTAGACTTCGTACTCTGGCTCACTAGACTGCCCGATCATTGCAGCACCGAACTGTCCGGTGATTCCTCCTTTTTGACTCCAGAGAGCACCTCTCTCAGGACTGACTGCTCTTGGTCCACCAGCTCTCCGATGGCCTTATAGGACTATCCTAGAACTCCTCTTCTTGAGATCATCCTTGTCATCCATCAAGGAAGCCCACCATCGTGTAGAGATTTAGTGGGGTGGTACCTACAATGACAATAGTTACCTATGGTACTCATTCAATCACCAAAATAAGTTCAAAGGTCATGAGCTTACAACCAGCACATTACGATTTATGTATATGGAGACGATTTGTGCACTCTTCTTGCCGATGTGGCTTAGTCTACACAAGACTCAGAGATTTGACTTGGTTTGGGCCACCACGAAGGTGTAATACCCTACGTCCAGAGGAGACAGTGGGTCATATAATCTTGAAAAGGGGTTACAAAGGCAGTAGAGTCCTTGCATGAGCAAGAACCCTAGAATGCGTGTGTGGGGTGTGTGCATCCTGTGTCGCTATGAACTTTAACCTATCATCTAAAGCCCCCGGTGCCCCTTTATATAGGGTCAGATTGGGGTTACATGGCTTCGAGCCTACGAAACCGAGTGGCCCTCTAACAGGTGGGGCCGGTGAGGCCGCGAGCATCTCGAGGTTTATTCTCTTGCGTCCTCTGGCGCCAGATCATCTTGCCAATGTCCTTCCTCTGTCCTTTGTCTAGCGCTGAGGGAAAAAAGTCGCTTTATCACCTGCGGCACAGTGTTAGGAATCTCTGCGCTTGTCGAGGGTTGGTTGCCGAGGTGGTGGCCGACTCTGGAGTAGGATACATAAGGTGGTTTACCGACCATTGGTTGACCGAGCTTCTTCAAGATCCGATCCTGACCCTTGGATGGTGGGGCAGCTCTTCAGATGATCCCGACCCTTGGGGGGTCGGGTTAGCTCTTTGGGGTTTGGCGTGATGAAGTCGTTTGTAGATCGTAACTTGGCTCGTGGGCCTCAACTCGTAGCTGAGCTTTCGTATTTTTTCTGGGCCGGTATGTACCCAATTTTAGACATTTTAGATATGGATGAAAGCAAAGGAGATTAGTTTTCCAGCGAATCCAATTCCGTGCCGAACTTCTTCCTAGGTCACTGAAAATAACTGAGAAATATGAACATCCATAATATGTTTGTGCCAACATGTTGGGCCGCTTGGCCATGTAAAGTGTTTAGTCTCATTAGGATTTCAACCAGGAGGTCTTGCACGTCTCTTCACCCTTTTTAATTAGTAGCTGCCGCACCATTAGGACTTCGGTTTTGCTTAGTTTATTCTATTTTCAAACAATTTCACCGTCAATATAGTTTGTGAGATTCCAATTTGTGATCTTAATTCAGATTTTGTATTTGCATTGTGTTCTTTCTTGTTCTTACTTGTATTATTCGATTTGCAAGCAAGGATTAGCCTTCTTGGTGAGGTCAACGGGGCAGCACATGGCTGATAAACATAGAAAAAGTGGTGCTACGATTGCATGTTTCAAATCATGTTGATTTGATACCAGAACGATTGTGTGTCATTTCACCAAATCGAGAGTTGTCACGACCTAATGGAAGATCAGGAACCACGAAAACATCAAGTAGTAATCAGAGCATCAGATATACCATCTGGTTCACCTCTACCCTTGCTGATTTTAAATTTATCCTACCATCCGTAGAAAAGCCGTGAAATAATATTAGATCCCTAGGTTTTTTCGACCCACACATTCCATGTTCATATCTGTTTATCCGTGTTCATATTTGTTATCTTGCGTCAAAATTTTTCCCGACCCACCCATTCCTTGTTGCGACCACAAAAATATCCCTAGCATCCATGTCGTCTATCCATAAGCTTCCGCCACAAAATCATTTACAAATTTGGCATCCAATTTGCAATATGAATCTGTTTCTAGACTCCAAATTAAACGTATAAGTAGTTTTCAGATATCTACAGAATTTTTCCCTTCCTCTAAAGATATTAGATTCAACAAGATCAGAAGCTTCTGTTTTTGCGCTATAAAGTTTCAGCACATATTTTACATAATTTTGAGGTTTTCTCCAGGTCACATCTTTCATCAAATTGAAGGAACTCTTGGTTTGTGTATCATATTTTGTGCTCCTGGTTCTGGGAAAAATATCACACAAAAATAAAAATAAATTTGTTTTGGACATCTAAGAGCCAGAGTACCTTTGCTAATTCTGTTTAAGTGATGAACACTTTGTTAATTTCTGAAGCTTTGCCTTTGATATATTCATTCATATTTTTGTAACATCTAGTTTTTTATATAATTAGGCCAGCAACTAAACTTATTTAATATTTCTATCTGTTATAGAATTGTGTTTCACTAATAAATTTTCACCCTTTAAGCTCGACATATCCACCTCTAGTAAGCACTGTATTCGGTCCTCCAATTACTATGCCACTGATTCCAGGTTTATCCTACTACTTGTTGTATCATTCTTAGCTTTGCTTTGGGAAGAACCTTGCAGGAGCTTGATAAAACATTAACTTTTATGAAATTTTCGCCACCCCTCCTACTGTAGTTTTCATTGTAGATTGTAAAGAATACAATTATTCGTGATCAAAGGAAACATGAGATTCAGACCATCGATACATCGTCTCCTACCATGAGTTATATTCTTTCATCTCTGTCACACTCTGAAATTCACTTTAAATTGAAACTTCAAAAATTAAACTGTCGCTAACAAAAATGCTGACATTTTTGTCTCTCTTGTCTCTCCTTTTTCAAAAGGCAATATTTCATTTTGTAATCAAACCGTATAAATTGGAGATTTCATGAAATATTAAAATTGGTCAGTGTGACAAGTGATTGCCTTTTTATTTTATTTCTCCTCATTGTTTGTTTCCTCGTGCTCCATTTTGGTTCTAAATTCATCCAATCCCTTGAACTCAAAATCAATTTAATTCATTTGAATCATATTTGACCTGGTTCAAATATATTTACCCCTCTAAACAGCTAACTATTCTCTGAATTTTATTAAACAAAACCAAAACTAAATTTGGAGATGAGCCCAAAACAAAAGTTGTCCGCCCTAAAATGTTCTACTACTCCACAAAGTTTCAATCACATCCGAGCTCAGGAAGTTCGATTTTCGAAGTAAAACTGACAACTGTTGGATAAATAATCTGTTCTTCCAGCAGACAACCTCCCTAAAGGATTAACAAAATTTAAAATTCTGTAACTTTCTGATTCCTTTGAAAAACGCGACCCATACAATTTATGTTGTAGATCACCTGCTATATCTCCATTCTACAAAATTTCATTCCAATCCAACTTCATTTGGTCTTCCCTTTTCTATCCCAAAATGTTTATGTGATATGCCCGACTGACGATTCCATCTAAGTGGACTGCGCCTGTCATCCTCCTTTTCCTTCCTCCCCACTCCTCTTCTCTCTCCACCAGACAGATGGACGTGCATTACGCCCTTACGTGCCACCACCGCTCCTGTGCCCGACACTATGACGTGCTTGCCGCGTCGCCTTTGTTGCCGACGGTCGCCCTCCTCGCCGACTAACGGTCCTGGCCACCTCCTCTCCTCCAGCTATAAAATGCCATCGAGCACACCATTCCCCTGTGACTGACCTCAGCCTCTTCTGCACACCGACGTCCCAATGCCACATGCCGCCTCCACGATTCTCCCTGCCGGTAAGCAATCCCCCTCCGAACCACGTGAGCAGCTCCCTCACGGACTGCTACCCCTCTGAAGCTCTCGATTTCGGTGAACCACAGCTGGGACTGCGCCACCACAAAGCATCACCACCGTGCGCCGCCCTCTGCTCACTGACGACGTGGCTCCACCACGCCGCCCACCTGCTCCTCGAACAAGACCTGAGCCGCCTCCGCCTCTCCTGGGCCCCGGTGCCGTGCACCTCCATCGCATGCCACCTGCCTCCGTCGCCAGCTCTCCACGTCGGCTCCCTGGTCTAGCCGTGCCGCCAGTGGGTTCCCTGCGTCGCCCTCGTGCTTCCCTGTCTGGGTCCCGAGCCCCTCGACCGTCGTGCTGCTCCGCCTCTGCCGGAGACCACGGTAAATCGTGGACCGGCCTCTAGCTATGGTCCACAGGACCGTGGACACAGTCCACGCGTGTTTGCACTGGTAAACGAAGCCTCTCACGGTAAAAATCCCATTTTTTAGAATACACTTCTAGAGCTTGTAGGGCTTGAGAGGAGTGATCTTTGCCTATTACTCTTGGTGTGGGGCAGCCTAAACTGGCTAGGAGTCAGTGATCGAGCTTCCTATGAGATTGTGCAAGACATCACCAAGAGGGAGCGCTCGAGTCTTGGAGGCTTGCTCTAGCGCTTAGATATTATGTGTAATAGCCGGGCCGCCGATGACTTCACTCCAAGAGTGAAGCGTACCCTAATGAGCATCGTTCCAGGAATGACGAGAGGAACTAAGACTCTGACAGGAGTAGTTCAACGAAGATTTGAGGAAGGCGCCTACCTTTTGAGAATAAAAAAAATCACTGAGCATTCTCTATCTCACTCTCTTTACCGTTGAGTAGTGTGACAGGTTGCTCTTTGATTCCTCTTGGTGGCTAGCGTGCTAGTATTTGCTTGTTGTTATTATGTTTTCACTAGCATTATTAGGGGTCTTGGCCTACTAGAATTGCATAGGTTTGCTTCCGTTGCGATCGAGCCTTATAGTTTAAGTTCGTAGCGAATTTAGTTCTATAAATCTACCAATTCAACCCCCCTTCAACGGTGTCCTTGATCCTTACACCTGCTCACAAGTACGGGGAATTACAGAGGAACACACATTACTTGATGACCCCCCCCCCCCAGTTAAAACTCTTTAAGTGGGGTAGCTTTGTCAACAAAGCTATGTACTGGATAAAAAGACAGCTCACCCATAAACAAGATTAATACAACCCTGAAACACTATTATCAAGCAACAATCCTAAAGCACAAATAGAAATTTATAATTAAAAAAAAGGAATAAAGCATAAGCTGAGAAACAATGAGAAGTAAAATGCAAGAACATATGATTTATAAACATCGTAACTTGGATCAGAGACCAACCACCCAGCCATTGTATGAAGCTAAATACGCCCTTTCATGAAATGGATAAGATAAATTAGAAATGCTGTTTCATTTGGATTTATGGAGAACTTTAGTAAGCCCACCTTTGAGGATAATTTTGAAGACCAAAATATTCAAAAAAGCAATCCATATTAATGGTTTAAACAGATAGTGCATGCTGCCCCTCGCCTAGTCAAGACGGATGATCAAGAGAACCTTCATAGAAGTCACCATGGAGCTCAAGTTGCAAGAACCGAGCAGACAAGATCAGTCCTCTTCCCAACCATTTGATGGAAATGTCGAGGACAAGATTTCTTTTAAGTGAGGTAGATCTGTCAAGCCACGAAATTCACTCTAAATTGAAACCTAAAAATTTGAACTGTCACTAACAAAAATGCTGACATTTTTGTCTCTCTTTTCTCTCCTTTTTCAAAAGGCAAAATTTGATTTCGCAATGGAATTGTATAAATTGGAGATTTCATAAAATATTAAAATTGGTCAGTGTGACAAATGATTGCCTTTTTATTTTATTTGTCTCGTCGTTTGTTTCCTCGTGCTCCAGCTGAGTTTTGAATTCATCAAATCCCTTGAACGCAAAATCCGTTTAATTCATTTGAATCATAATTGACCTTGTTCAAATATATTCCAGCTGAGTTATGAATTCATCAAATCCCTTGAACTCAAAATCCGTTTAATTCATTTGAATCATATTTGACCTTGTTCAAATATATTTACTCCTTTAAACAGCTATCTATACTCCGAATTTTATAGAACAAAACCAAAACTGAATTTGGAGATGAGCCCAAAACAAAAGTTGTCCGTCCTAAAATGTTCTACCACTCCACAAAATGTCAAACATATCCGAGCTTTGAAAGTTTGATTTTCAAAGTAAAACTTATAGCTGTTAGATAAATAATCTGTTCTTCCAGCAGACAACCTCCCTAAACTATTAACCAAATTCAAAGTTCTGTAACTTTCTGATTCCTTTGAAAAATGCGACCCATACAATTTATGTTGTGAAACACCTAGTGTAAGTCCATTCAACAAAATTTCATTCCAATCCAAATTCGTTTGCTCTTTACTCTTCTATCCCAAAATACTTAAGTGATAAGGTTGGCTGACCATTCCATCTAAGTGAACCTCGCCTGTCATCCTCCTCCTTCGTCCCCACTCCTCTTTTCTTTCCATGACAGACAGACGAACGTACATGCCGCCCGTGCGCGCCGCCGCCGCTTCCGTGCCCGACACCACGACGTGCTCGCCGCGACGCTTTAATTGCCGACGGTCGCCCTCCTCGCCGAGCAACGGTCGTGGCCACCTCCTCTCCTCCGGCTATAAAACGCCACCGCGTGCCCCATTCCCCTGCGCCTGACCTCGACCTCTTCTACGCACCGGCGTCCGTCCCCAATGCTGCACGCCGCCTCCACGATTCTCCCCTGCCAGCGGGCAATCCCCCTCCGAACCACGTGAGCAGCTCCCTCATGGACTGCTGCCCCTCCGAAGCTCTCGATTATGGTGAACCACGACCGGGACTACGTCACCACCTAGCATCACCGCCGTACGCCCCCCCCCTCTGCCCGTCAACGACGCGGCTCCACGCCTCTCTGGCACCTCCGAGCCCACCAGGAGCTCCACCACACTACCCACCTGCTCCTCGGATAGAACCTGAGCCGCCTCTACCTCTCCTGGGCCTGGCGCTATGAGCCTCCATCGCACGCTGCATGCCTCCGTCGCCAGCTCTCCACGTCGCCTCCCCAGTCTTGCCATGCCCACTAATGGGTTCCCCGCGTCGCCCTCATGCTTCCCCGTCCGGGTTCCGAGCCCCTCCGGCTGCCATGCCTCTCCGCCAGTGCCGGAGTCCACGGCAAGTCGTGGACCGGTCTCTGGCCGTGGTCCTCTGGACCGTGGACACAATCCACGCGTGTTTCTACTGGTAAACGAAGCCCTCATAGTAAAAGCCCCATTTTTCAGAAAAGCCCTCAGAGTTTTATCAATTCATGTGTTAGTCAAGTTTTCAGAAAAGATCCCAAGACTTACTGTTATTTACAATCTAGTCCAACCTTTTTACGTCCAGGCCCCAACACTCTTTTATAATAGCAGATTGGTCCCTTAAGAACTTTCTGTTCTATTACCATCACGCCCACGTGATCTTCCAATATTACATATAGGACACTGCCATTTCGAATCTCCATAACTTTATTTTCACTCACAATCCCGATTTTGATGATTCTTACGTTCATGCGTTCATCATAATGCGAGCTCTCTTTTAGCACCACTCATAAATTACAAACCACCATGATACCGATCTAAACTCTTCCGTCCAAATTCTAACAAATACCATCCACCGTCCAACGAATAGACACTGATCTAAACTCTTCCATCCAAATTCAACATCCACCACATTAGCATGTGTTTCAACCTTGAGCCCACCTCATAAACCAGGTTTCCACTTATCATGATCCTTTGTTAGTCTTCATTTGATTTCTTTCATTTCCTTATTGGTTTCGTTCTTGATCATATCATAGTAAGAGAGCACCCATACCTACATTAACATGCTATCCATTGTGCATTAGTACATATTAGTGCTGGTACCACTTGTTAACTTTATTATTTTAATTATTTAAACTAGGTAATTAATCATTGATCATTTAGGATAACCCACATATATGTATAAATTTGATAATTAATAATGATGCTATGCCCTTCACGCCCCTATAGTGATGTCATCCATTTGGTGTAGTAGTTTAATTATAAATGTAAATTTAAAAACTAGTCATTAATCATTAGAAAGCAACCGCATATTATGAAACAAAGTAATTAAACTTTAGTCATAATAGATTAGTTCCATGCTTGTCATATAAATAAATAAAGTAAATATTAAATGGCCCACACATGCATCTTACCTTGCATTCACATCCACTAGTACATATGCCACACATTAGCTTTAGCAATTTATTTGTAAGGATAAAACTAAGTAATAAATTATCAATTGCTAATAATCGTAGGCATGTAGAGAATTGAATAATTAATAAATGCCGTACCATGCACCTATACAGGAACTATGCCAACCATCACATGCACCCCGTTCTTAGTGTTCAGTAGTTGTGCATACACATAAACACCATTACGCACACCAGACATATGCATGTTCACACGTGTACACACACACACACGGGACATGTTTATGCCTCGTTACCGTGCAATCACGAATGATCCACCAACACGTGCCATCGTAAGTCACACACACATGAAATAATGATACACCGACCGATGCATGCACTGATCACCAGCAAGCGCAAATGCACAGCATGCACTGGATTCATTCAGGAGCCCGTATCACGGAAACCCACACTATGTACTCACATCATCGCTTAAACACTAAATATATATATTAGAATGAATCTAATTTTCCAACTAATAGTAAATATAAATTATGCTTTCACATAAAATGACACGTTTAGCGCGGGTATACTGTCAGCATATTACATTATACGAGTTCACACCCATATAAAGTAACATGTGCTGCAAAACATCCAGCAATGTATACATTACTCATCTGTATTATTACCTAGGCACATAAAATGACACTAATAAAGATCCACATAAGAAGACACGTCACATACTCAATATGTCCACTAAATATACCTTACACTAGCTTATACTTACATAACTGCATTAGTGATGTAGATGCTTGATAATGGATACACACACTTAGCGCACCCATATATCTGCATGAGCACTAAATAGTATTATCTTAAAAACCTAGATTTCAATAACTAACCCATAGCAACCAATACTTAGGTGCACATAAAATAATGGGTTTTGCATTAAGGCAGCCACCACATCTTGCATATTTTGCCCTCAGTTTTTCTCGTGGAGTTTATTCAGTTCTTATCTCGAGTTTATTGGGTCTTAGCAATTTTTCTCGAGCTTTATTCCTTTGTACGGTAGTTTTATTAGGCGTATTCTATTGTGTAGACAACGCTGAGTTCGAGGAAGAGCTAGATTTCAAGAGAAGACAGAAAGACTGACACACGAGGAAAAGCCTAAAGATTCTGACATCAAGCCCGCGATTCAAGACTCAGATTTGTTCAGCAGTTCAGGACCTTCTTGCATGACTACCCATGCATTTGGGTCTTCTCCATTATTCATAAGTAGAATCACGTAATTTATCTCACGTGCATGGGCTTGAGTGATTGGTCCATCAATGGTTGGAATGTACGGCGTGGTGTCCTTATCATCGCCCCCTTCTTGAATTGGAGTTGTCCTCGATGAAATCTCTTCTTCTTCACCTATATATGGTTTCAAATCTACAACATTTAAAGTAAAAGAAACACCATATTCTGTTGGTAGATCAAGTTTATAAGCACTACCATTAGTTTTACACAATATTTTGAATGACCCATCAGCACAAGGCATAAACTTAGACTTGTGCAAATTAGAAAAAGGATCCTTCCTTTAAGTGTACCCAAACCAAATCACCAGGCTCAAAAGTACTGAGCTTCCTTCCTTTACTACCAGCAACTTGATTCTTTGCATTTGTGTGTGCACTATTTTGTTTTATTTTCTCATGTATTTTCAGCATGAGTTGAGCACGTTTCTTAGCATCAAAGATTACTTTATCTGAAGGTAGAATAGATATCAAATCAATTGGTGCTGGAGGAATAAAACCATATACAATCTTAAAATGACACATGTGTGTGGTATAGTGTATAGAATGATTGTAGGCAAACTCAATATGAGGAAAACAGCCTTCCCAAGGTTTTAGATTAGTTTTCATAACAGCCCTATGATAGATAAAGTTCTATTAACTACCTCAGTTTGACAATCAGTTTGGGGATGACATATGGTGCTGAAAACTAACTTTGCCCTCAAATTATTCCAAAGAGTTCTCCAAAAAAGGCTAAGAAATTTTGTATCACGATCTGAAGCTATTGTGTTTGGCACCCCATGTAAACGAACAACTTCTGGAAAGAACAAATCAGCAACATTAGTCGCATCATCACTTTTGTGACAAGGAATGAAGTGAGCCATTTTGGAAAATCTGTCAACATCTACAAAGATGTTCCTCCCCTTCTTAGTTCTAGGCAGTCCTAACACAAAATGCAGCGAAATATCCTCTCAAGGAACAGTAGAGACAGGGAGAAGAGTGTACAACCGTGGGGATTGATTCGTGACCTAGCTTTGTGACAAGCAATGCAACGAGCGACAAATCTTTCCATATCATATCACATCTTCCATCGAAAGAAATGATCTCCAAGGATGTCCTCTATCTTCTTAACACCAAAATGTCCCATGAGTCCACGTCCATGCGCTTCCAGTAACAATAAAAGATGAATCGAACTTGCTGGAATGCACAGCTTATTAACACGAAACAAAAAATCATCGTTCATAAAGTATTTTCCCTATGTTATGCCCTCTTCATAATTCAAAATGATGTCTTCGAAATCAGGATCAAGACAATACTGCTCCTTCACAGTTTGCGGCCCAAAAATTTTGAAATCCAGTTGTGAGAGCATAGTGTATCGACAAGATAAAGCGTCAGCAATCACATTTCTTTTTCTTTTTTATGTTCTTTTCCTTTTTTATGTTTGATAACATAAGGAAAGGACTCATTGAACTCCACCCATTTAGCATGCCTACGGTTCAGATTTGATTGGTTACGAATGTGTTTCAAAGATTCATGATCTGAATGAATAATGAATTCCCTAAGCCACAAGTAGATGCCATGTTTGAAGAGTTCGAACCAGCAAAAAAAGCTCTTTATCATAAGAGGAATAGTTCAAACTGGCTAGCTTTGTATTGCTTCAATATTGGTGCTATCCACTTCAAAAACATAGCCAAGAAAAGAAACACGGTCTGTGCAGAAGCTACACTTAGCCAAGTTCTCGAAAGATGTGCAGTTTGCAAAGCATCAAAACAACATGCAAATGGTCCAAATTGTCCTCCAGATACTTGCTATAGATTAGTATATTGTCAAAATGAACAACCACAAACTTGTACATGAAAGACCACAAAACTTCATTCATTAATTTCATGAAAGTGCTGAGAGCATAAGTCAATCCAAATGGCATGACCAACCATTCATATAAACCAAATTTTGTTTTAAAGGTTGTTTTTCATCCATCCCCCAATTTCATGTGAATTTGATAACACCCACTACACAAATCAACCTTAGAGAACAGAACAGTGCCACTTAGCTCATCAAGCATATCATCCAACTTTGGTATAGGGTGACGATAGTGAATTGTTATGTTATTAATGGCGTGACAGTCGATGCACATGCGACATGAGCTATCCTTTTCAGGCACTAACAAAATAGGAACCACACACGGACTAAGAGACTCATGAACATATCCCTTATCAAGCAATTTTTGTACCTAAAACACTGAATTTTTGTTGTTTCCTCTGGTTAGTACAGTATGGCCCACGTTTCAGCAATGATGCCTTTGGAATGAGATCAATCTGGTGTTCAATGCCACAAAGAGGAGGAAGACCAGCAGGGACATCTTTCTGAAAACATTGGAGAAGTCCTGCAAAAGCTGAATAACAGCAGGTGGTACAACAATACGCGGCACATCATCAAGTAAGAACAGCACATGTGTACACATGAGAGCATAGCAAGGAAGATCAGCACGTGTAGCTAGCAAAATAGGAGCTTTTAGTTGAATTTCTTTTTGCACAATCTGCTGGTCACTGTGTTTTTCTCTTTGCTTGCTCTAGCAAGTTTGTCTTTCATGATCTGTTCTAGGGACATAGGATGCAAAATAATTTTCTTGTCCTTAAAGATGAGTGAGTCTTGGTTTCGTGCAGCCATGGTGCACACAATAAGTATCGTATTGCCACGGTCTACTGAGCAGCAAAGAGCATTCTTGCATCAGAACAACATCACAATCAACATAATAATGATACAACCCACAGAAAAATGGATACGTACAGAGCGTGTCACCTTCATCTTACCACCTTGGTTAAGTCATTGAATGTGATAAGGATGGAGACGTGGTCGACTCTAGAGAGCAAGTTTTTCGATCATATCTGTGCTTGCTAAGTTGTTACAGCTTCCCCCATCAATGATGACGTGAATAAACCTCATCTTGAATGACGCCCTTAGTGTGTATCATATTGTGTCTTAAGGACATGTTGCGCAACAAGTGTCAAATACTTGTCAACATCATCAATAGCAACATGTTCTTTGTCCTGTCCTGAAATGATAGTGGCAAGCATAGAAAATGTGTCTTCACCAAAATCACTGGCTGAAGAATACTCTCCATCGTCATGAACAATTCGAGCACGGTTGTTTGGACAGTCCAGTATGACATGTCCATAGCCCTTGCAGCAATGATATCGGATGTCTTTTATGCGTCCTGTGGAGGCAACGGAAGTGATAACTACTGGTTACCTGGAGGAGGTTTGGTTTATGTTGGAGTGGACAAATGTGATGCTGAAAGTCATGTTTTACTGCTAGATGGAGAAGATGACGCCGATTGTGAAGACGTCGACGGTGTGAATGGCTTGAATGTTATGGTTCGTCCTGCAAAGAGTTAGCTTTTCTCGTCGTTTTTCATCCCTGCACTTGACATTCAGCTTTACAAGCAAGATAGAATAAATGCGTGATATTGTTATAGTGATGGTTATCAAGAATATTCTGAATGTCACGGTTTAGTTGATGCTTACGTGATTCTCAATCTTCCGTCAGGTCGTGGTAACCTTCGATTTTGTGGACATGCGACGCACAATCGATCGCGCCTCAAATCAACACGCTTTGAACCCCGCAATCGCAGCACCACTTCTCCTTTGGTTATCAACCGTGCGCACACGATTGACCCCGACAAGAAGGCTAATCCCAGCCTGCGAATCGAAGAACTCAAGTAAGAACAAGGAAGAACGCAACTCAATTGCAAAATCTGAATTAAATCACGAAGTTGGAAAACCAACAAACTGTCAAATGACGAAACTGTTTGAAAACAGATGAAAACTAATCAAAACCTAACCCTAATGATGGCGGCTACATATTATATAGAGTTTAGAACGACCTTAGGGGCAAACCCTAATACTAATAGGCTTAGAAAAGATACACGGCCCAAAGGCCAAAAGATAGTGTCGCAACACCTAACAGGTCCTAGATATCGTATTATTTCGGTGATTTCGAGAGATCAAGGAAGTATTTTCGCATGGGATTAGATCCATTGGAAAGCTTATCTCCTTAGCTGTCCATCCATATCTAGAACGTCCAACACGGAGCTCGTATAGGACCGGGGCATACGTTGTAGTGCAGGCTGCTTCTGGAGTCTGAGTTAGACTCGAACCTGAGTTGTTTGGATCTCCTCCAGGGTCGAACGTGCACTGATTGTTTTGAGCAACACCAAATCCTTTTTCATGCTTCTCTTGACTCTCTTGTTTCTAATCATGATAAAGTTATTAGGTAGCAACCTATTCTCAAAGAAAGGAAGACATGTGTTTAGGAACGAGCTCACCTCTAATCTCAATGTCATGCGTGAGTTTCAATAATACTAATTTGAGCAGTCTTGTGTGTATCTAAAGGAGTGATGTCCTCATCATACTCCTCTTCTTGTTTTAGAGTTGTCCTCGACTCAAGTTCATTGTCGAAACCTCGACTCCACCATGCCTTGCATCTTGTACGAAAAGGTGGAGGCCACTAGGAAATTTGAATGCAATCACTTGGTGGCTCAAATATCCTTATAATCTCACCATTCTCTCTTTCTTGGTGGAAAATCGTCCTCGGCTTGCTCTCTTGGGTATCATGATACTTCTACAAATGGTTAGTAACAGGAGCGCACAAATAGCTAGAAAAATCACAACATGCAAACAAGACATATTTGCACATTAAAGCATCACATAGAGTATTTTTATCATAAAAATCAGCACGACTAATATTTGTGAACAATTTCTTTTCCAAGCAATTCATGTTACATGAAACATTATCATCAATCTCACGAGAAGGTAAAATGTATTTTATCCCAGCAACACATGACATGACATTGTAGTTGCTATTCCAATCTTCTAGTTTATATTCTAATCGCACTACATAAGAAGTTATCAAATTCGAACAAATGTAAACTCTTTGCATCATAAAGACACCTCTAGAATCATAATTGGCTATAATGTAAAAATTGGTTCCAGTTAACAAAGGCATTCAGGTTTCTAAAATATCATCCTCTCTACTGTAGCAAGATCACAAAAAAAATCATATTCAATATAACACACAGTGTTTGAAGAAGATTGCAGGAGTGAATGGATAAAAATTAGGAGTATCAAATTCATTCACTTCTGGTTGCATAGAAAGAATAGAAATATCGACACACAACTTGTCCTTATCACAAGAACTAGTGGACAAATCAAATATTGACAAAGATAAATGGATAAAAGGTGATACTAGCGGTTGCTTTACAAAAGTAGGATAGCCAAGAAATTTCAGCACAACAAAAAAATTGTCATCTTTTGTAGCTCGATGTTGAATAAGTTTTTTCTCATTTTCAGCAATACCTTTTGGCGTTTTATGATCAGTCTCATCTTGGGCTATGCATGAACATTGTGTCTCTTCTGTTTCCATGTATGTATCACTTTCATCTTCTTGTTTGACCTCAATTTTCTGCAAAATGTTAGATGCAATAGGAGATACATTAGAAAGCTCCTCCTCCAAATAGTATTCATCACAACTAGATATAGGTTCAGAAGATGTATAAACAAATGTTTCTCTCATTAAAATTTTAGCATCATTCCATGTTCGAGGATATTTTTTTGTTATATATAAATATTGCCACCATGTTAAAGTACTATTAACTAATGCACTACCAACATTCAAAAGCTTTCTCCTTTTATACATACGACATTGTCCAAAAAGATTATCCATCTCTCTTTCCCAAGCAATATATTTAATAGAATCTAAACCATCATATAAAGGAAGAGATGAAAGACTATAATTAGTCGTGGAAGGAGATGATGTAGCAATGGTCTAAACCTCATGCATCTTTTGATCACGTGCGACATCTCCTTGAGGTGAATTACATCTTTTAAGACTTGCCGACATATTGTCCACAAACTTAATGCGTTTTTTAATGTTTGCATCGATATTATTAACGACTTTTTGCAAAGTACTACTCATATTGTATTCACCTCCTTTTCTTCCTGTCATGGTTAGAAAAATAGCATATAGATAACACAAAATATTATTCCTACAGCTACAATGGGATGGGTGGTGAAAATTTCACAAAAGAAAACGCCTTACCGAACTCTTGTAAGGTTCTTACCAAAGCAAAGCAAAGGATGGTGTAACTAGTGGCAGGAGAAACCAGAGAGTTGTACTTCCACAATTGCAGAGTCAAATACAGTGCTGATCCGAGATGGGTATTTGATCTTGGAGGGCTGAAATAATGATTAGTAAAACACAATTCTGTAACAGATAGTAATATTAAATAAGTGTTCTAAGTATTATATTCTAGTTACTGGCCCAATCTTATAAAAAATTTAGATGTTATAAAAATATGAATGAAGATATCAAAGGGCAGAAACAACATAAATGATAAGGCTCCAGAAGTCAATAAACTATTCAGCACTTGAAAATTCAGCAAAGGTTAATTCCCGGCTTCTTGGTCTTCAAAATTTTTTATTTTTATTTTATTTTTATGATATTTTTTTTGAACCAGAAGCATAAAAGAAAGTACACAACCAAATTTTAGATCAATATAATGAAAGATGTGGCCTAGAGAAAATCTCGAATTTCAATTAAATCTGCACTGAAACTTTGGAGAGCGAAAACATAAACTTCTTATCTCAATTTATTGAATCTAGGATCGTCAAAGCATGTGAAATTTTCTGTAGACATCTGAAAAGTATTTATATGTCTAATTTTGAGTTCAAAAACAAAAGTTATGACTATTTTAATGATGGATCTCTGAATCAGATTTTTTTGAAATGCCGAAAACAGATTTGGATTTCAAATTGAATGCGAATTTTATGGACGTTTTTGTGTATCATTGAGCAGCGGATAAATATGAAGTGATAGATCTATGAAGGGTGGATCTGGTGTGATCGAAATATGGGGTGGGTGGGTGAGATAAAATTTCAATGCAAAAGAACAATTAATAGATGTGACACGATAATAGATTTGAACACGATATGTATGAACGATGAAAGAAAACACCTGGATAAATAAGATCACAAAATTCAACAACCAAAACACAAAATAAGGACACAAACTCAACACTACGGACTCTGAAATAAAATTATGCAAAGGCTAAACTTGGCTTCGACAGGGGAACATCTAACGATCTACCAATTTTTTTATGTTGCGGCTTTTCTCTGAACGATAGGATAAATACAAAATAAACAAGGATAGATTTGAACTTGACGGTATACCTGAAGCTCTGATACCACTTGATATATACGTGGTTCCTGATCATCCGTCAGGTTGTGGTAACTCTCGATTTGGTGGAGATACGACACAAAATCGATCCGGCCTCAAATCAACATAATTCGAACCCCACAATCGCAGCACCACTTCTCCTTTTGTTATCAACTGTGCGCACATGATTGACCTTGCTAAGAAGGCTAATCCCAGCCTGTGAATCAAAGACCACAAGCAAGAACAAGGAAGAACGCAACTAAATTGCAAAATCTGAATTAAATTACGAAGTTAAAAAACCAACAAACTGTTAAAAAAAAAACTATTTATAAATAGATGAAAACTAATCAAAACATAACCCTAATGACGGCAGCTACTGATTTTATAGAGTTTAGGACAACCTTAGAGGCAAACCCTAATACTAATGAGCCTAGAAAGTGTCTAAGCACCAAACTAGTTCTGGATATCAAATTGTTTTGGTGATTCTTAGAGATATAGGAAGTATTTTTGCACGAGATTTGATCCGTTGGAAAGCTTATCTCCTTAGCTTTCTATCCATATTTAGAACGTCCAAAACGGAGCTCGTATAGAATAGGGGCATCCATTTTAGTGTAGGTTGCTTCTAGAGTTCGAGTCAAACTCAAACCCGAGTTGTTTGGATCTCCTCCGGTGTTGAACATGCATTGCTGATCTTGAGCATCTCCAAGTAGTTCTTCATGCTTCCCTTGACCCTCTCTAATATTCGTAATCATGATAAATTTATTAGGTAGCAATTTATTTTCAATGGAAGGAAAACATGTGTTTAGGAACGAGCTCACATCTAATCTTAACTTTCGTGCGTAAGTTTCATCAATACTAATTTGAGGAGTCTTATGTGTATCTAAAAGAGTGATGTCCTCATCATCAGTCCACCCAAAAACCATGCCAATGCTGCATCATCATTCTCAACTAAGCCACAATGAAGCATACCACGAGTATAGTATGAGGAAACAAATCTATGACGTATGAGTGCTTTTAATGCTTCCCAAGTGGTGGCGATGTTATTAGGGTGTTTGCTTGTAGAAGCCCATAGTTTGAGCTTTGGGCAGGACCCCCTCCTCACAAACGGCCCAACCGGGTTGCCGCGAGTGGGTGGACCGCAGCCATCGGTTTCCTCTCGATCCCACGGTCATGATCGATCCCCAGAAACCACAGCACCCCCCTAAAACACTCCCCAACCCTAGCCGTCGCACTGCCCCAGTCCTGTGCCCCGCGCCTCTTGCGTCCCTGAAGCCGCGCTGCTTGATCTCGCCTACTGCGCACCACCGCCTTCTGCGCCGCCCCAACCCAGGCTGCCACGCCCCGTCGGATCCAGCCCACGACCTGCACCGCGCGCATCATCCCAGCCCGTCCTGCGCGTGCTCGTGCGCTGCCGCGCTGTCTCCGCTCCCCACGTCGCCTGCGCGAGTTGCCCTGGTATGGCAGGGGCTGATCCCGATCTTTCGATGAGAGGAGGATAGCTTCGATTTGGGGGGATTCGACGTTGGCTGTCCGACTACAACAACCAACAGGGTTGCTGCGCCTTAGCAACAGGTACACCGGCTCCGATTTGTTGTTGTTCTTGCTGTGCCAAGAACAACCCTGAACCTGCGAGCAACCGAGAACAAGCAAGAACAAGATGAACAGGTAGACAACTCACAGATCTGGATATAATCACGAAATTGGGGTTCTGAATCAAGCAAATCGGGTGGTCTCGTCGACACACGCGTTTACAAAGAAGTAGCTAAGGCTAAACTTGCATCTGAACAAAACCCACCCTCAAATGATGGCTGCCACAGGTTTATATAGTGGGAAGACGTCCTGGAGGCGTGGGGGGACTCAAACCCTAACTTAGAGAGGGCCCCTAATGGGCTAAACTGGATACAATGGGCCTCAGCCCATGACTGGAGGTCTGAACACCTTTCTGACGATTTTGATCACGTCTAGAGGAGTTTGAAGCTGAGATTGGACCCATTTGAAAGTAGACTTTGAGATCTTTGCTATGAGTACTCATTTGCCTTCAACAACATCCGGAGTGAAAAGTTATAACCGAAACAATCCAGCCCTGATTGATGGTCCGATCCTGCTTTATGGTCCTGGTGCTCCTCCCATGTTCCTAATCATAACAAAATCACCACAAGGATTTAGTAGTACTCCATTCTGAGAAGAACTACTATAGACAGTGAGAAATGACTTGACCTGATAATTAAGTTGACACGCTCGAGCTCGTGTCATGGGTCCTTCTTGTGCAATTAGTTTGGTTGTGTCTGCGGAAGTGATGTCCTCATCATCCTCCCCTTCTTGCATTTGAGTCGTCCTCGACTCAAAGTCGTCATCTTCTCCCATGTAAAGCTTCAAATCTAAAATGTTAAAAGTGGGGCAAACCCCAAAATCTGTAGAGAGCTCAAGTTTGTATGCATTGTCATTAATCCTTTCTAAAACTTTGTAAGGACCAGCAGCTCTAGGCAACAACTTAGATTTTCTTAAATCAGGAAACCTATCCTTTCTCAAATGTAACCAAACCAGATCACCAGGTTCAAAAGTGACATGTTTCTTGCCCTTACTGCCAACAAGTTTGTATTTTGCATTCATGCATTCGATATTTTCCTTAGTGGTTTCGTGCAGCTTTAACATCAGTTCAGCACGTTTATTTGCATCAATATTTACTCTCTCTCCGATGTTGGAAGGGCAAAAGATCAATAGGAGCACGTGGAATAAAACCATAAACATGCTCAAAAGGACATTTCTTAGTAGTAGAGTGTTTTGAACGATTATAAGCAAACTCAACATGAGGCAAACACTCTTCCCACAGTTTTATATTTTTTTTCAAAACAGCCCTAAGCATAGTAGATAAAGTTCTATTGACAACCTCAGTTTGCCCATCTGTTTGTGGATGACATGTTGTGGAAAATAAAAGCTTAGTTTCCAACTTAGCCCACAGGGTCCTCCAAAAATGGCTAAGAAACTTTGCATCACGATCAGAAACAATGGTGTTTGGTATACCATGCATGCGAACAATATCACGAAAGAACAAATCAGCAACATGTATAGCATCATCTGTCTTGTGGCATGGTATGAAGTGAGCTATCTTAGAAAATCTATCCACCACAACAAAAACACTATCTCTCTCCTTCTTTGTCCTAGGCAGACCCAAAACAAAGTCCATGGAAATATCCTCCCACGGAACACTAGGAACAGGTAAAGGCATATATAAACCATGAGGATTAAGGCGAGACTTAGCTTTTTGACATGTAGTGCAGCGAGCGACAAACCGTTCAACATCTCGCCTCATCTTTGGCCAAAAGAAATGTGCAGCAAGGATATCTTCGGTTTTCTTCACACCAAAGTGCCCCATCAGCCCTCCACCATACGCTTCCTGCAACAATAACAAACGCACGGAGCTAGCTGGAATGCATAGCTTGTTAGCTCTAAAAACAAAACCGTCGTTGAGTATGAATTTGTTCCATGACTTGCCCTCTTTGCAATTCAGCAAGACATCCTTAAAATCATTATCATTGATATATTGCTCTTTAATAGTTTCTAAACCAAAGATTTTAAAGTCTAGTTGTGAAAGCATGGTGTAACGTCTAGACAAAGCATCAGCAATAATATTTTCTTTTCCTTTTTTGTGTTTTATGACATAAGGAAAGGACTCAATGAATTCAACCCACTTGGCATGCCGTCGATTAAGTTTTGCTTGGCTATGGATGTGTTTTAGGGATTCATGATCAGAGTGTATGACAAACTCTTTGGGCCACAAATAATACTGCCAAGTTTCCAAAGTGCGAACAAGGGCAAACAGTTCTTTGTCATAAGTAGAGTACTTCAAACTAGGTCCACTTAACTTCTCACTGAAATATGCTACAGGTTTTCCCTCTTGCAACAAAACACCACCCAGTCCAATCCCACTAGCATCACATTCAAGCTCAAAAGTTTTATTTAAATCAAGAAGTTGGAGCAAGGGTGCGTGTGTTAACTTACCTTTTAGTGTGTCGAACGCATTCCTTTGGGTTGGTGTCCATGTGAAAACAACACCCTTCTTGGTTAGCTCGTGCAATGGGGCTGCAATGGTACTGAAATCCTTCACGAAGTGGCGGTAGAACCCAGCAAGTCCTAGAAAACTCCTCACTTGTGTAACTGTTGTGGGAACTGGCCAGCTGTGAATCGCGTCAACCTTGGCTTGATGAACTTCAATTCCCTGTGGAGTCACAATATAGCCAAGAAAAGAGACTCGATCCGTGCAAAAGGTGCACTTCTCAATGTTACCAAATAAACGAGCATCACGTAAAGCATCAAATACAGCACGTAAATGAGGAAGATGGTCCTCCGGCGTTCTGCTATATATCAGTATGTCATCAAAGTACACCACAACAAAACGTCCAATGAAAGCACGTAAAACTTCATTCATTAATCTCATGAAAGTGCTGGGTGCATTGGTGAGACCAAAAAGCATGACCAACCACTCATATAAACCGAACTTGGTTTTAAAAGCAGTTTTCCATTCATCTCCTAACTTCATGCGAATCTGGTGGTAGCCACTATGTAAATCAATCTTAGAGAACACATTTGAGCCACTCAGTTCATCAAGCATGTCATCTAATCGAGGAATGGGATGACGATATCTAACTGTTATATTATTAATCGCCCTACAGTCCACACACATTCGCCAAGATCTATCTTTCTTAGGAACTAGAAGAACAGGTACAGCACAGGGGTTAAGTGATTCTCGAATGTAACCTTTGTCAAGCAGTTCTTGCACCTGGCACTGTATCTCTCTGGTTTCCTCCGGATTGGTCCTATATGGAGCACGGTTCGGCAAGGAGGCTCCGGGGATGAGGTCAATCTGGTGCTCAATTCCTCGAATTGGTGGCAGCCCCGGTGGCACCTCCTTTGGAAAGACGTCAGCATACTCCTACAAAAGGTTAGTAACAGCAGGAGGCAAAGAGATAGGTATATCCTCAAGTGAAAACAAAGTTTCTTTGCAAATCAAAGCATAGCAAACATCAGTGGACACATCAAACTCTTGCAGATCAGATTTGGTGAAAAGCAAACAGGTACCTTTTAATTTAATCTCATTTTTCTTATCAGGAGTTGGTTTGGCGTTGTTCTTTGTACGTTGCTCAAGTTCTTTAGCAATTATTTGATTTTCACTCTCAAGGTGCTTCTTAATGTTCAACTTCTTAGCTCTAGCAAGTTCATCTTTCAAAACATCTTCAGGGGACATAGGATGTAACACAAGCTT